>JAHKKF010536179.1:24791-42938 GCA_019740295.1 Labeo calbasu
AAAATTACCTGTTTTAAGGGGCGTGTCCTTTAAGGCTTGTCAATTATCAGTTATGATTGGCTAACGGCACTGCATATGCAAAAAGTGTCAATGCCCCACCCCCTCACTATAGCATGTGAGTGTTTTGACAACATGATCAAAATAAAACGGTAATTTCCAGACAAAGCATTACAAAACTATTTACTAACAGTTTGTGATGCAGCTGCATTCAGATTTAGTACCGCTTTATCTTTCAACAAATGTTTCTTTGTGATCTCTCCACAACACTGTGCCTCGTTTACAAAACAAAACACTCTGGACGACCCGGGATTTCATTAAAAATAAACTATCCACTTGTTCCTTACGCTGGGATCCTTCTGATATCTGTACAAAGATGCAAACGACCCGTTTAAACCAAATGCGTCAAAGGGAACATTTTTTCACACCATTTGTCTTATTGACAACAGACTCAAGCACGTGGACTGTCAGAAAGTGAACGTGCATCTATATACCATATCCAGTGTAGGCAAGATAGCAGATGAGCTGTTTTTGGAGCTTAATTAAATACATGCTTTGATTATAATGAAAAGGAGGTTTTAAGCTATGAAACTTGTATGATGTGTTAATAGTACTAAGACCTCTTATATGCCAAAAGATCAAGGCAAATTTGATTTCTCAAATCATGACCGCTTTAAGGGGCCATTCACACAAAAGTCAAACATGTAAAATCTAACATATTTACATAGAAAAACAATGGAAAAGCGGCGAAGAATGCAAAAACACATTATATATGAAAGTGTATATTCTCATTTAAGGTTGGGTATCGAGAACCGGTTCCGTTTTAGAACCGGGTATTCGATAAGACACGTGGACACGTGGATTTCCTGCGTTCGCATTTTAATGCGATTTTAAATTTTAAAATCAAACGATTTAAGCACGGGAAGGGGAAAAACTCGCGCACTGTTTGTGTGCGATCTGAAGCGCGAGCATAAACAACGGTCCCGGTGCGGGTTCCCGGCCTGTGTCCGTTCTTGAACCGCTCCGTGCATTTTCACTGCAGAAAAGGTCGTTCCGGGCCGGATCTGACTTTTTTTATGCACAAAATACGTCAGTATATGATCATAAACACAGCCGTTTTTTGACGAAAATAAAAGTGAAAGTTAACAGATGAGAAAGAAAACGCATGTGCAACATTATTTTTACATCCGCGTGCGTTCGGTGTTAAAGACACAGTAACCTAATAAACGTGCTGCCTCATTAATGTTAATGCAAGAACAAAAAATCATTCACTGATCTTGACTGAATATCTCTCGTAACTTTAGTGAGTTAATCTATATTTTATTTATGAAAAGAAAACTATGCAGTGTTCCTAAGCTTTTGATTTAAATTTCTGTATCGGTGATTTGTTCAATTGTATTGATGCTTTTGCTAATTTATTTGGCGTGTTCCTATTTTATTACTGACAGTTTAATGTTTGAAATTGATATTAGTCGTTTATTAGTTGTTTTTGCTGTGGTATTTTTTAAGTTCCTCTTAGGCCTAAGTGTTCCGTAAGCTCCTGATTTTTGCTCATGTTATTCAGCTGCAACAGAAAGCTTTGTAAAAATACAGAATAAAAATGTTTGACCTAATTTTTATTAACTTTTTAATGTTATTGGAATCGAAAATCGATAAGCAGAATCGGAATCGATAAAATTCAAACAATACCCAACCCTATTCTCATTCTAACACTTTAATTCTGTCATTTTGCTTTCCAGGTCCAGACCCAGTTCTAAAACCACCTCTCAGTTTGATATGTCAGCAGCCGCCTCAGCCTTTCCAGGCCATGACCCCGACCCAGAACCTCAGTCCCCCGCCGGTGATGATGTCGCCAGACCCCTTGCGATTCCCACACTGCACCCCACTAGCTGTGAAGCCGCCCCCTCACCTACAGCTGCCGCCCAACCCGCCCGTCCCAGCACCCCCTGTCCTCAGTCCCAAGCCCCCTGAGGAAGACGGTCAGGCGGTGGGTGCTGACCAGGAAGCCACTCTGGAAGAGCTTTGCAAGCCTCTGTACTGTAAGCTTTGTAACGTCACTCTCAACTCTGCTCAACAGGCTCAGGCACATTATCAGGTAATCTAAAACTCATGTTATGGTCCATGGGGTATGTAAATAAGATAAGGGAACAGTAAATGATTTCACATTCTGTGTTTATGTCAACAAGGTGGGTTTGGATTGCACAATGCCTGATGACACCAAAATAATAGTCAGCCTTGATTGATTTACTGTATGTTTACAAATTGGGAGTTTTTACTTTCGGTTTTGGTTTCTTTCAGTTAGTTGTTTTTCTTGAGAATCTGACACCTCGTTTAAATCTTGACTGCAATGTAATCAATCTTTTGTTTTGTCTACAGGGGAAAAACCACAGCAAGAAGCTGCGCAATTTTTATGCTGGTAGCCAGCAGCCACCTCCCATTAGAATACCAGAGGTAGTAGAGCCTGTTTCCCAGCAACCCTCTGCCACTCCACCCACAGATTCTGCAAATGTGACTGCCAGCCAGGTACTTATGACTCTTATCTGGTGCATTTCTGTCCAAACAAGTGTGTTCTTTCAAGCTGCCTGGGAATAGGGCTGGACGGTGAAAAATAAAGCAACATTATAAATGCACATCATTAGACTAGATTTACTTTTTTTTCTGTGACTCACAAGTATTGAAATGTGTCATTTATGTGCCAATAGTAGCATCAAACAGGATGGCAAACTATTGGAGTATCTGTCTGGGCTGAACATAACATTAGCTCAAACAATAAAGTGAATTTGGGGCAGAACTTTAAGACTTTTCAGTAGGGGTTGAACGATTTTTGGCACTAATGTTGAGTATTTTTAAGGTTATTGGTGTCATTTTCAAAACCGATTTACCGATAAAATAATTTAAAAGTATTTAAAGAAAGTTTTTGTCAGAGACCTTATAGTTCTTAATTTTGACATTTAATTAAAATTTTTACACCAAATATACCTATATCGGTTCAAAATATCGGTTATCTGTCTACTTGATCTGTAACAATCGGTATTAGCATCTACTCTGAAAAACACATATCGGTCGACCCGTCATAGTAATGTTGTGAAATATTATTACAGTTTATTCCTGTGATGGCATAGCCGAATTTTAAGCAAACATTACTCCAGTTGTCAGTGTCACATGATTCTTCAGAAATCATTATTAAATAATTTTAAAACATTTAAAGAAAATTTTAGTCAGAGCCCTTGTTATTCTTAATTTTGACATTAATTTTCATTTTTACACAACATATATATTGGTTCAAAATATCGGTTATCGGTCTACCTGATCTCTAATAAACGGTATTGGCGTCAACCCTGCTAAACACATATCGGTCGACCCCTACTTTTAAGTTTTTAATTGTTTTTCTTGTTTGTTGTAGTAGCAACTCTAAAATAATCTCCAAAAAATGACATTAGAGATGGTAATTTTGATTATTTCCTTGAATTTCAAGATTTTTTAAAATGTTTTTGAAAGCAGTCTCTTGTGCTCACCAAAGCTTCATTTATTTGGTTAAAATACAGTAAAAACATTAATTATAATTCAGTTAATAATAATAATGTTGTAAAATATTATTACAGTTTATTCCTGTGATGGCAAAGCCGAATTTTAAGCAATCATTACTCCAGTCTTCAGTGTCACATGATCCTTCATTATCATTATTAAATCATTTAAACGCATTTAAAGAAAGTCTTTGTCAAAGCCCTTGTTATTCTTAATTTTGACATTAATTTAAATTTTTATACCAGATATATACATCGGTATATAAATATCGGTTATCGGTCTACTTTTTTGTCGTTTGTTGTGGTAGCATTTCTAAAATTACACCAAAAATGACATTAGAGAAGGTAAATTTGATTATTTCCATGTTCCATGTTTTAAAATGTTTTTAAAAGCAGTGTCTTATGCTCACCAAAGCTGCATTTATTTGATTAAAATTAAGTAAAATATTAAGAACAATTTAATTAATAATACTAATTTTTAATTACAGTTTATAGCCAAATTTTAAGCAACCATTACTCCAGTCTTTAGTGTCACATGATTCTTCAGAAATCATTCTAATATGCTAATTTACTGCTTAAGAAGATTTATAATTGTCAATGTTGAAAACAGTTGTGCAACTTAAAATATTTGTGTAAACTTTGATTATTTTTTCTTCACTGTCACATTAATTTAAAGTAATCGTTCACCCAATAATGAATATTCTGTCATTAATTACTCACCTTCGTGAAATCCGAGAGCTTTCTGACCCTGCACAGACAGCAGCGCAACTACCACATTCAAGGCCCAGAAAGGTAATTGAAAGAAATTGGTAAAGCCATTATTTTGTTTTTTATTCCACATAAAAAGTTTTCTCGTAGCTTCTTAAAATTAAGGTCAAACCATTGTCACATTGAGTATTTTATCGATGTCCTTACTACCTTTCTAGGCCCTGAACGAGGTAGTTGCGTTGCTGGATCAGAAAGCTTTTGATTTCATCAAAAATATCTTAAATTGTGTTCAGAAGATGAACGAAGGTCTTATTGGTTTGGAATGCCCAAACTTTTTTGTATGTACACTGTACGTATATATTGAATATCCTCAAAAAGCTTTAAATGATCAAGATATTTCATAGATATAGGTAGCTTTATCATCCAGCCCTATCTGGGAATATCTTTAAGTGCAGTTTGATCATGCGATGTCACTCTGCAAGCATCCATTCACTGAGCCCGGTGCGATAGTAATCAGACACGTCCCTGTAGACGCACACCTTTCATCGCTCCACTCTTTCTAAAAGCTCTACTGTCATTGTCCCGTCTGCAGCCACTCTCTAAGGGCGCTAGCAGAGTCATACTGGCCACGGAAAATGACTACTGCAAGCTGTGTGACGCTTCCTTCAGCTCCCCCGCTGTGGCCCAGGCACACTATCAGGGCAAGAACCACGCCAAAAGACTGCGGCTGGCCGAGGCGCAGCAGAACGCCACGTCCTTGTGAGTCTGTCACACCCACGCGCTCCGAGATAAAACAGCCGTTGAGTGTGGAAAATCCTTCCCTATTTGTAGGCGGTGTTTTCTTTTTTATTTTTTGAGGGCATCAGTTATGCAGTTTGTCACGAAGGTGATAGCAGATGCAAAAATTGGGTCGAAACCTCAAGTCATGAGCCCTATTGTTGCTTACATTGAGAGGGGTTTATGGGTAGTTGATATGGAAATATTTTTAGGAAGTTGAAATATATCTAGGATATCCTTTTTTATACACTCATGAATTTTAGCCTCAAATCTTGATGAGAACAAAATCCAGTACACATTATGCATGCATGTTTTGCATGGAGGAAGAAGTTTTTCCTGTTAGCTTTATCTTCAGGCTGTTTTTGCATTGATAAGTGGGGCATTCATTATAATGCTACTGTGGCCAGAGTTGGGCGGTGCTGATAACAAACCCAGGAAGATACATCCTGTTGCTCTCCAAACGTCTGATTGTATCTAAGCAAACATGTCTATGGGTAGTTAAGCTAGGTTTGAATCCCTTTAAGTCATTCAAAGCAAAACAAATTAGTAAGCAGCAGGGCTGGGTGAAAATACATGATATATTCACAGTGATTTTTCTGGTGATATACACTTTATTCTTCAGTATCTTTAAGGTTGAAATGCTTACTTTTTATTTGACTACTACAGTTTTTTTAATACTTTTATGTGTCATTAAAATATGCATTATTTTAGGTATTACTTATTTACTTTTATTATTATTTATAATATATATTTTTGTCATTTAACTATTTCATGATCTGCTTTTGCTTGTTCATGGAAGCTTGTTTCCACCATTAAATAAAAAAAATTAAAAAAGGTATTGCAACTTTTTACCTCACAATTCTGACTGTAGAATGCGTGATGTAAACTCACAATTCAGCTTTTTTTCTCAGAATGTGTGATACAGACTCACCATTCTGACTTTTTTTCTCAGATTTGCATTATACAAACTCACAATTCTGACTTTTTTCTCAGAATTGTGTAATACAAACACAATTCTCACTTTTTTCTCAAAATTTCATGAGACAAACTCACAATTCTGACTTTGTTCTCGTAATTGCGTGATACAAACTCACAGTTCTGCCTTTTTTCTCATAATTGCGTTATACAAACTCACAATTCTGACTTTTTTTTTTTTTCAGAATTGCGGGATCTAAACTTATAATTCTTACTTTTTTCCAGAACTGTGTGATATAAACTAAAAATTCTGACTTTTTTCTCAGAATTGCATGATACAAACTCACAGGTCTGACGTTTTTTCATAATTGCGTGATATCAACTCAAAATTATGACTTTTTTCTCAAAATTGCATGATACAAACTCACAATTTTAACTTTTTTTTCCCAGAATTGCGTAATACAAACTCATTATTCTGACTTTTTTTCTCATAATTGCATGATACAAAATCACAAATCTTACTTTAT
The DNA here is from genome assembly GCA_019740295.1 of Labeo calbasu. Classification (NCBI taxonomy): domain Eukaryota; kingdom Metazoa; phylum Chordata; class Actinopteri; order Cypriniformes; family Cyprinidae; genus Labeo; species Labeo calbasu. Next base: position 31,240 of record JAHKKF010536179.1, read on the forward strand.
TTTCATAATTCCGTAATTCAAACACACAATTCAGACTTTTTTGCTCAGAATTGTGTGATACAAACTCACAATTCTGACTTTTTTCCTCAGAATTGCGAGCTCATATCTGGCAAATTCAGACTTTTTTTCCTGACTTTATCATTTAGAAAAAGTAAGAATTGTGAGATAAAAAGTCGCAATTAACTTTTTAAAATTTTGTTCAGTAGCAAAAATGCTGCTAGAGTTAGCAAGATTGATTCACTTCAGTGAATCAAACTGTCTGTTTGAATGATTCAAAACTATGATTCAGTGATTCATTTGCTTCATACTGTAACTAAAATGTTCTCAGAAGTCTTTTTGTAGGAATTTTTATTATGTTCATATATTGTAGAAAGCACGTTTGTAGGTAAATATTGTTCTTTACAACAATATTGTTATATTCTATTATTATTTTAATGGATATACGTGTAATTTTTCCATATATTCAGAATTTTTGGTTAACATTTTTGTAGTTAAATAGTTATTTTGTAGCAGTGTTGTCATATTTTATTGTTATGTTTGTGGATATATGTGAAAACCATTTCTAATTCTTTTTCATGTTCATTTAGTAAAATATTCTGTAATATTATAAAATATTACACTTTAAAATAACTCTTTTCTGTTTTCTTTTAATACTGTAAATATTTAATGATTTTAGCTTTGATTTCAAGTGTATTTCACTTTAACATTTTGATTAATCTTAGAAACAATGGTTTAGTTGAAGTAATAAAAATTACATAAAAGCAATTTCATAGCAATTGCATAAACATAGGTATAAAATATCATCAAAAGGCTGAGAAATATCAAGATACATTGCTCATTCATACTACGTGGTAAATTGTGTTTTCATCTAATGTGTTTTCCAGAGACTCATCCAACACTCAGAGACGTTCACGGAAAGAAGGATACGAGTACCGATTAATGAAGAACCGTAGGGCTCAAAACAACACTGCCATGCCAGGTACTGTCTACACAGATTGATCTTAACCAGTAGTTTAGGAGAGACAGATTTTAGTCATCATGTCATCTTGCCCCGAGACTATCCCTCGGGTTCAGTTTTCTGCTCAGTGGTCCAAGCTGTGGTGCAAAACCTCCATTTGTGATCAGTGCTTTGGCAGCAGAGCGCTTGGCAGCTGCGCGTGTTAGTTTGCCAGCCTGTGCTAATGTAGCGCAATGCGCTAGTCTCGCTAAATGCAGGCCAGACGCCAAGGCTTTGGTCTATGTAAGCCGATATGCCACCCCACGTCAGCCCGGGCTCACGAACGTCACCCACACGATGGCAGATCTCAATCACACACATGCCCCCATTGCCCCGCGGTCCTGTCCTCACATACGCACAAAAACACACGCCCTTGCATTCTATAAGTGAAGCAGTTAGCTTTTGCATGTGATAAAAGAAAAAGAACCAAATGAATGCTTTTTCAAAATAATATGTCTATTAATTAAAAATGCTTGAGGATTCTTATTAGACTCTAACTGGCACATGTACATTTGCCAAACAAGTGTATCTCTCTACACTGAGATGTCCTGGCAGAGGACTGATGTTTCCCTAGGGTGTGGGTCATCTGCTCTCATTATGTCCTGCAGAATATACCCATGATGAGCCACAAAGTGTGAGTGCCAGGGTTGGAAAAGTAAGGTTTTCTTTCACAAAATTAATGTGATAAAATTAGGGCTGTCAAATCGATTAATCACGATTAATCATGACAAAACTTCATGTGTGTGTGTGTGTGTATAAAATTCACATACATAAATGTATATATGTAAGAAATATTTACATGTATATTTATATTCATATTTATGTATGATTTATGATGTATACTGCTGTCAGATCGATTAATCGCGATTAATCGCATCCAAAATAAAAGTTAGTTTACATAATATATGTGTGTGTACTTTATATATTTATATGTATATATAAACACACACGTGTATATTTAAGAAATATGTCATATATATTTATATTTATGTATAATAAGTCATATATAAATATAAACATGTATATACATGTAAATATTTCTGAAATATATACATGTATGTACGTATATTTATATGTACACAATACACACATAATTTTGTAAACACAAACTTTTATTTTGGGTGCGATTAATCGGTCTGACAGCACTAATTATATATAAGTATTTATATATTACATATATTTCTTAAATATATACATATATGTTTGTGTATTTATATATTTTATATATATATACATATAAATATATACAGTACACACATGTATTATGTAAACACAAACTTTTATTTTGGTTGCGATTAATTGTGATTAATCAATCTGACAGCACTAATTATATATATATGTGTATATATATATATATATATATATATGTATACATATATATGTATACATATATACGTTTCTTAAATATATACATGTATATGTGTGTGTTTATATATGCGTAGAAATATATACAATACACACAAATAAATATTATGTAAACACGAACTTTTATTTTGGATGCGATTAATCGTGGTTAATCGATCTAGCAGCACTACTTATATATAAATATATATATTACATATATTTCTTAAATATATACATAAATGTGTGTGTATTTACATATACAAATATTAATTTCAATTGCAATTAATTGTTTTGACAGCCCTAAATATAATATAGAAATTAAATACAAATTTCTATAGGTGGCACTTGGAGTTATAAAAACATCTTAAATTCTATTTACATTTAAATTCTAATTATAATTTGCATCCTGCTTAACTCAATTCAAATTGAATGCAAATGCAGGAAGTGAATTGGAATTTAAAACCATTTTCAGTTAAGTTCTGAATTATGTATGTATTAAATATGGTGATTTTTCCAACATAGTGGGTTTTTACGATTGCAACATGCTTTTTTCTTTATTTATTCTTTTTTGGGGTCAAGAAGATTTTTCTCTTATGTTCACAAAAGCTGTATTTTATTAAAAAAACAGCACAAACAGTAACTATTTTATTATGTTTTAAAATTAATTTATTCCTGTGATGTAAGGCTAAATTTTCAGCATCATTACTTCAGTTTTCAGTGTTTAATGATCCTTCAGAAATCATTCTAATATGCTGATCTCATGCTCAAGAAACATTTCTTATGATTACCGATGTTGAAAACAGTTGTGATGCTTAATATTTTTATGGAAACCATGATGCATTGTTTTAGGGCTCTTTGAAGAATAGAAAATTCAAATTAACAGTTTACCATTTAATTTAAAATGTATTAGTAATTTAATTTATTTAAATCTTTTGTAACATTTTAAATGTCTAGTCTTATTTTTAATCAGTTTAAAAGCATCTTTGCTTTAAAAAAAAAAAAAAAAGGTTGTGGGAACATGAAAATTAGCACACAAGTCAGCGTGACTGCATTTCAAAGCGTATTTCATCACCTTCTAATTTCTGCTTAGTCATGTAGCCATTTATTTAAAGTTTCACTGATTCACATGACCCGACATGTTTCCTGTGCCGTTTCAGGCCCTTACTACAACCCACGGCCGAGGCAGCGTATCCCACGAGACCTTGCGATGTGCGTCACGCCCAGCGGCCAGTTCTATTGCTCAATGTGTAACTCGGGTGCCAGTGAGGAAGCAGAGTTTCGTCTACACCTAGAGAGCAAGCAGCATAAAAGCAGAGTGTCCGAGCAGCGCTACCGTAGCGAGATGGAGAATCTGGGATACACTTAAGAGGCAGCCAATAAGTGATTCCCAGATCCTGAGGAAATAATCTCGCAGTCCTGGAAGTAGCCACTTTTGTTTTTAACTGAAAGGCAATGTTTTTTAATGTTATTCTACAAGCAATTTATGTGCGAAAATGCGCACACTGCAGAGCAAACGTTTATGTGCCAGACAACAGCTCTGTTGGAAAGTTCTAGGAAGCTTTATTTAATAAGGGATATCTCACAAAAACGCTCATATGCACAGATCTAGGATCAGCTGGCAAATAATTCATAATTTCATGATTTATAATTAACTAAATACTTATCCTAGATCACCTTATGAGCAAGTACACAAATATTAGAGTATACTTATACAATATGGATTTCTGTATATGTCTAGCATTTTTTAGTATAATTTATTTAATTCTAATGTCTAAAATGACCTCCAACATGCTTTGGAGAGGTAATAAGTGTAAAAAAAACATTTTTTTTCTCAGCTTTTTTGTGTGCAATTGATGCCTCAAAAAGGGAAAAACCAAGCAGCAATCAGTTTCCTAAACAAACAGAAGTGGCAATCCTACTCACTCTGAGCCGTAGATTCACTGTGTTTCTTCAGGAGCTACAGAACGCACGCTACCGTTCTGCCGATCAGATTAGAGACTGCATTCCCAGGAGAATCCACACCGCGGGTCTCCGGCGTGCCTGCTGAATGTACTATGAAAGCGATGACAATAGATCTACGCCCGTCTTTGCACATGTTTACTAGATGTAGTGGGAGATTTTCAATCAGACAAACATCATTTGGTCTATTTGGGGGGGGGGGGGGGGGGGTACATCTGATATTGTTAACCAGCATGCTTCAGTGCGAAATTATTTGGGTGATTGTTGTTTATTTTCATCTTGGATTCTTGGAATCTCTCCCCACACTAAAGGGAGAAATGGAAAACATGGCTATTTTTAATGAGGTCCGTGCCGCCCATGCCCCCTACCTCAGTCACAACCCTCTGACTTAGAAGTTTTCAAGTTGGCCTACCAGAGCTTATTTGTGACAAGCTTAAAGGAGAAGTCCACTTCCAGAACAAAGATTTACAGGTAATGTACTCACCCCCTTGTCATCCAAGATGTTCATGTCTTTCTTTCTTCAGTCATAAAGAAATTATGTTTTTTGAGGAAAACATTTCAGCATTTGTCTTCATATAGTGGACTTCTATGGTGCCCTGAGTTTGAACTTCCGAAATGCAGTTTAAATGCAGCTTCAAACGATCCCAAATGCGGTTGTAAACAATCCCAGCCGATAAAGAAAGGGTCTTATCTAGCAAAGCAAACTGTTATTTTCATAAAATTGGCATTTTTAGCCTTTATTATGACAGGACAGATCAGTATGGACAGGAAGCGAAGTGGGAGAGTCGGGATTCGAACACGGGACGCCCGTAGCCCTGCCCACAAGGCTATCGCACCGACAATTTATACACTTTTTAATGTCAAACGCTCGTCTCGACTTACTCTGCCTGGACTCATGGTCATGCCTGGTTCGTGACAGTTAGGGTATGTCGAAAAACTCCCATCTCATGTTCTCCAACTTCAAAATCACCCTATATCGCTGTTTTACTTTTTTTAAGGGTGTTTGATCTTCTTTGCATGTTCACATTGCAAAGACTTGGTCGGTACTTCTGCAGCGATGTAGGATGACTTTGAAATGATTTTTGAAGTTGAGGGAGAAAATACGATTGGAATTTTTCGACATACCCTAACTGTCTTGGTCCAGAATACACAGGGTTCAGGCAGAGCAAGACAAAATGAGGGTAAGCGATTAAAAAGTAGTTAAATTGCATTTTTTTAATGAAAATAACTGATCGTTTCGCTAGATAAGACCCTTCTTCTTCAGCTGGGATCGTTACAATCGCATTTGGAATTACTTGAAGCCGCATTTATACTGCTTTTTTGGAAGTTCAAACTCGGGGCACCATAGCAGTCCATTATAAAGAGAAAAATGCTGAAATGTTTTCCTCAAAAAAACATAATTTGTTTACGACTGAAGAAGGAAAGACATGAACAACTTGGATGACAAATGGGTTAGTACATCTGTACATTTTTGTTCTGGAAGTGGACTTCTCCTGTAATATTTTACTGAGGAAACATGACCTTTGAAGGAATAGTTCACCCAAAAATGAAATTTGCTGAAATTTATAGATTCATAGATAAAGTTGAAGAAATAGCATTGCAACACTTGCTCACCAATAGTTTTTAATCAGCTGTTTGGATTCTGACGGCACCCATTCACTACAAAGGATCCATTGGTGAGCAAGTGATATAATGGTAAATTACTTCAAATGTGTTCTGATGAACAAAAACCAATCTACAGCAAATATTTAGCCATTTTTAGGTGAACTTTTCCCTTTCAGTGGTAGGAGCTGTTAAAAATGTAAGATGCTTTTTGGTTTTTGTTCATGGATACATAATTGTATGCATAAGCATTGCCCTTCATCTATTTTATCACTTAAAATGCTATAAATATTTTATAAAATACAGTATATACTAGAAGAAGTGACCCGGTTTTGCTCTTGCTGTTTTTGTTGCTCCTTAAATAAGCTATAAAATCACTCTTCAGAGCAGTCCATTGTCACTAAATGTTTGCGATTGTAATTCTTCTCTGATTTAGTATTAGTTCTGCATGAAATTATTGCTGCTTGTACATATTAAGAGGACGATTGCAGAACTGATTTGCACTTGTTAAGACAGTATTGTGAAAAGTCATGCTATATATTATTACGCAGACATATGTTCATTCAAATCAAATGTTTACAGCGGAAATCATCACAAGGGACTTATGGAAGCGCTTGACGGACTAATGGACTCAGTGAAGCCGTGAAGACATCTTAAATGTGCCTCGGAGTATAAAGCCTACTCAACTGTGATGTTGAACATTTCGTGTTGTTCTGCTTTGCATATGTTTCCAGTAGGAGAGACTTTCAGTCCGGCATAACGAGTAATGTTTTGCGTATTCAAATAACTGACCATTTATGTCAAGCTCTTTTTATATAATCGTGGTGATTTGTTTCATATGTATATATTGAAATCAATTTAAAGAGTGCACTTTGCATTTTAAACATGTTATGTGTTAATCTAACATGTTCATAGTGCAGATTATTGTGTAAAATGCACCACTGATCCATCAATTTGACAATTTGTTGGTAAAAGTTTGTGGTTTTCCAGGAAGGCAAGAGGAAATGGGATCAGAGCATGTTGCAGGCTGGACTAGAACCTGCATTGTCCACATAAGCACTACAGCTATATCAAACTGTGGTGGTGTATTCTACTGGTAGCTCCCAGAGATTCACCAGAGGCAAGCCATATCCTGTTTTGTGTTTTGTGCGGTCAGGAAGTTGTGACCCTATCTGGAAACAGACCTTCCCAAAGGACGCCAGCAGGGACGCTAGGTTCTCCCCCAATGGAGAATCCCAACAGTCTGTTCCCTTCAAGCCAATCCTGATTTTTTCCCATCCATAAATACCTCTGTTGGGAGTTAATATCAAGTCGTATTTCACTAATGTTTTCTAAAGGATTAGCAGAAACATTTTATTTTGAAGTGCGTCGAAATAAAATCTAGCTGTAGTGCCTTTTGAAGACATTTTGAAGTTCTTATATAATGGTTGCCTTTTCATGTTCATTAAAGGTCTGAGTGCAATACAGATGATGTGATGATATTTATCTGACCTCTTCCTTTTTTCCCTCGAGGTGTATTATTAAACAGTGGTTCAATGTCTTGAATGTACAGTACAGATGAAAGAACATTTTAACTTTATTGTAGAGTCCTGGAACTCGAATTTTGAACGCAATATAATGTATTAATAAAATATTTCATTAAAAAACGAGTCTTTTATTACATTGTCAGCATCTACATCACTGCGAAAATATTATACGTTTTAAGAATTTGAAAGCATCTTTCATTGACTTGAACGTTAGTTCATCAAAAAATGAAAATTCTGTCATTACTCACCATCATGCTGTTCCAAAACCATAAGACCTTCGTCCATCTTCAGAACAAAAATTAAGATATTTTCGATGAGATCTGTGAGTTTTCTGACCCTGCATAGACAGAAAGGTAGTAAATGTCTCATTAAATAGTCCATGTGACATCAGTGGTTCAACCGTAATGTTATGACGCTACTAGAATGATTTTTGTGTGGCAAGAGAACAAAAATAAACATAGCTGCAAGCAGCAATTACTGGGGTTTAAGTGAAATGAATTATTAAATGAATTATTTAAAAAAGCATCTTTTGCAAATTTAAGTAATTTACCATAGAAATATTATATCTTTTAGTGTTTATGACTGTTATATTGCCAGCTGTGGTCCAATCTCTTTGAACCTTTGCATGTTTGTTTAGAATCACCTGTCGCATGTGCTCAGCAGGTTTCGTGAAGTTTTGAGTTTTCCTTTAGGCTTTATAGGATAAACTTGGACAGGCCCCAAGGTAAATTTGGACAGGCCTCTTTTCTAAACGAGGCCGTTATAGCTTCCCAAAAAGTAAATTTCAACATTTATTTGATAAATATTGACCTAGAGAGTCCAGAGAATTGTACTGAAGTGTTTTTTTTTTTTCAGATTGAGTGAAAAACCTAGTATTAGTTTGCAAAAGTGGGTTTTTTTGACAGCAGTGGTTCTAGAGGCAAAGTTGTCTGGAAAGAAGAGTATCGTATGATACAAATATTGTGCATATGTTCCAATCGGCCTCCATAAACCTGGTCTAATAGGTGCTCAAAATTCATCAACCAATAGCGGCCATGTATTTAGACATATGCAAATGTCCTTATAGACACTTGTGGCACCAAGACCGTGCACAGTAATTTTCATGTTGAAAGGACAAATGGTTGCACAGTCATAGCTATTTTTATGTTTTACCTGAAATTTTCGGGTATTTTGGATTTTTTTGAAAAACCTGCTTTGGCAAACTAGTTCTAGGTTTCCGTCCGATCGGAACCAAACTAGTGCAGAAAGATCCTCTGGAGAGTGAATAGCAATAATTAGCAAAAATAAAGTTGAACTTTCGACTCGCCGTTGCAAAGGGACGGCAAAACGTTTAAAAGGGGCGGGGCCACTTTTAGTAAAATGCCTATAACTCCTGAACAGAATGAAATATCTTCACCAAACTCACACTTATGTAAGAGCTCAATCTGAGGTCACAGGAAAAAAATCGTGTATTTTGGCCACTTGGTGGCACTATAAGAGGCAAAAAACATAAAAAGGGCTATAACTACGCAACCATTTGTCCTATCGCTGTGCATGGTCTTGCTCCAAAGTGCCACAAGTGTCTACAAGGACATTTGCATATCTCAAAAAAACATGGCCGCCATTACCTGATGAAATTTGAGAACCTATTAGACAAAGTTAACAGAGGCTGATCAGAACTAAACTCGGTGGGCCCCAAAGATCTGTGAGAAATCTGAAAGAAATCGGCCACTGGGGAGAGTAATGGCAATTTTCAAAGCCGTAAATGATTGTACATTGCACTTTTTTCGCACATATGCGCGATATTCATATCATATGATAGAACTTCTAATTCCGGACGACTTTGCCTCTAGAACCACTGCTGTCAATCAAATCGTTTGTTAAATGATTGAGAAGATGAAAAGAACCTACTTTTGCAAACTATTCCTAGGTTTTTTGCTTACTTCTGTACAATTCTCTGGACTCTCTAGGCCAGTAATTGTCCAAAAAATATTGAAATTTACTCTTTGGGAAGCTATAACAGGGGTCGTTTAGAAAAAGGGCCTGTCCAAATTTACCCAAAATCCTATAAAGCCTATAGGAAAACTCAAAACTTCACAAAACCTGCTGAGCACATGAGATAGGTGATTCTAAACAAACATGCAAAGTTTTAAGGGGATCGGACCACAGGTGGCACTATAACAGTTAAGAAACGTATTTCTATGGTAAATTACTTTGATTTGCCAAAAATGCTTTTTTAAATCATTGATTTAGGTGGTTATAGGCTTGCTAAATAATGTGTTTTTTAATGTACTTAAATGCCTTATAGAGTTTGAAACTCAGTAATCGCTGCTTACAGCTATATTTTTCTTTTGTATCCTTTCAACCATTTAGACTTTAAAATTTTAAAGATAGTGTTGTGATGTGTGGATTTCATGTCTGCAGAACAACATCTTTTGTTCAACTGTTCTAGTTTACAACTACTGTAGTAGGTACAGCCTGCATTAATATGCAAATCTAGTTATGACTCATTCCAAACTCAAACTTTCACACCAGTGGTTAGTTTTAGGAAAGCACAACATGGTTTCCTCCCTCGAATAATGACATTTTTTAAGCGCTCTGTTGTTTGCTCACCCCACCCATAAGTCTGTGGGACTGCAGTCACGCTGAAATGAGTGGGATGCATTGTACGGGGCCAAGTCAACTGACAAACTTGTGTCCTGTTTTTTTATGGTGTGCATGGCTGAGGCCCTGTGGGATAAGTGACAGCTGGAACAGGGAACAGTAAGGCTGGGAATTCCAGTGGCATCAGCTGAGATGAACAGATGTGAAGGGCTCTGATTCTAATGAAAGTGTTATTTCAATTCCTGATCACATGCAAGTGCTTAGATATGTATGCATTGTTTTGATATTATGAGATTGAGATTATGCAAAGTTTTTTTAAAAAAAAGTTTTCTTTCGAGAATTTCATGATTTTTTTTTTTATTTATTTACACATGCTGACTTAAACATGATCAAAATTAATTTTCATTGAGAATTAAAAACATATTCATCATAAAATACAGTCACTGTATGTATAAAACAGCAATTCTGTGATCTATTTATATTTAGATCTAATAAATGCAGCCTTGGTGAGCATAAGAGACTTATTTTTAAAAAATAAATAAATAAAAAATTATACAGACCTTTTGAATGTTAACGTAACCAATAGGAAACTCTGTATTCTCTGTCATGTTCTGTTAACAGTCTGCATGGAGAGGAAGTGAGTCTGTTGTCATGGTGTGCAGGCGACGACTCGGAGCTAAAAACACAAACAATTGTGGAGATGGTTATTGATTTCAGGAAGAAGAACGCCCATCTCCTTCCTCTAGAAAAACTCTAGCACACAACAACCAGAAATATCAAAACAATTATACAAAAGGCCTGTATTGCTTTGAAATGTGTCCTATAATAGCAAAGCATATTTTAATTGTTTCATCTGAAAATACAAAATAGAACAATTTAATCTTAAATTATTGTGTTACCTCCAAATTTGATCATAAAAATTAGCTACATAATCTTAAGTATAAGGGCCTAATTTATACTGTGAAAAGTAAATATATAATATAATATAATATAATATTTGGATTTTTTATTTCAAGTTTTATTTTATTTTAATATTATTATTAATTTATTTATTTTATAGTTTTATACTGTCTTCTTTATAAATTTCCACTGACGCTCTAGCATTCCTATCTTCTTTCTATATTTTAATTTTGATGTATATTTTATTTGAATATATTTCTTTTTACATCTATTTTAATCCAGTATTTTATTTTTTATTTTTTTTACATTTTGCACTGTTTTCTTAAAACATTTCCACTGACCCTGTATCACTCCCTTGTGCTTTATTTTTTTATATTTATTTTAACACGTTAATTATTTATGCTTTTTTATCCACTTATTTTCATCTTATTTTATTTATTTGTTTTTACATTTTCAGTTTTCTCTACACATTTCCACTGATCCTCTAGCACTCCCTTGTGCTTTATTTGTTTTTATTTTTTATTTATTCTAACACATTTTAAATATTTATTCATTTTTATCCACTTATTTTAATCTTATTTTTATTTAATTGTGTTCACATTTTTACACTCTCTACATATTTCCACTGACCCTCTAGCACTCCCTTATGATTGCTTGATTTATTTATTTATTTACTGATTTAAATGCATTTGCATTATTTATTTATTTATTTATATCAGTTTATGTTATTCTTTTTTTTTTTTTTTTTTACATTTTTACACCATTTTCTCCACACCTTTCTTGTGCTT
>JAHKKF010536180.1:0-15129 GCA_019740295.1 Labeo calbasu
ATCTTTTTTTTGGAAGTGGATTTCTCCTTTAAATTGGGCCACCCTTGTTAGATGCACTAATGAGCATCATGGCACACACATGGCATCCATTAAAGACTTGAAGGAGGTTGCAGTCCAGGCCTTGTATGAGTTATAAAGCCCCTTAAGATTGGTAAATATGTGGGAAAAAATGTTATACGTTTTATTTACATTTCTTACACACCTGTGCAAATATCAGAACAGGGCAGAACCATTAAATTATGGTATTTGTAGAAGTACCTTGATATCAGGTTTGGCATACAAACATTGCATTGGTGCATCTCTAACATATTCTCATGTGCGCAACTATAACACACAGCCAGTACAGCACTTACATTCGAGGTCAGAATCTCACATACACCCTACAGAATCTGCAAAATGTTAATTATTTTACCAAAATAAGAGGGATCATACTAAATGCATCTTATTTTTTATTTAGTACGGACCTGTATAAGATATTTTACATAAAAAACATAAAAGACATTTACATATAGTCCACATAAGAAAAGTTTAATTTATAAAAACTACCCTGTTCACTGAGGACAACTGAGGGACTCGTATGCAACTATTACAGAAGGTTCAAACACTCACTGATGCTCCAGAAGGAAAAACAATGAATTTAGAGCCAGGGGTGTAAACTTTTGAACAAATTGAAGATGTGTACATTTTTCATATTTTGCCTAAATATCATATTTTTTCATTTAGTACTGCATTTCAGAAGCTACAGAAGTGATTCACATGTTTTCCAGAAGACAAAATAAGTTAAATTTACCCTGATCTTAATGCATAGTGTGTTTCCTTCTGGAGCATCAGTGAGTGTTTGAGCCTGTAATAGTTGCATATGAGTCCCTCATTTGTCCTCAGTGTGAACAGATGGATCTCAAAACTCAAAATCTTACAGTCATTGTTGAAAAGGGTTCAAATACACAAAAATGCTAAAAATGCTAAAAAAAAAAAAAAAAAAAAAAAAAAAACAATTTGTGGGACCTGAAGGATTTTTCTGAAGAATAGTGGGGACTTTAATTCTTTAGGATAAATAAGAGACTCTATCACAAAAAAACAAAAACAAAAACAAAAAAAACAGCTGTGGATCATCAGGTAACAGCTCAGAATTAAGAATCAAGTGCATGTAAACTTTTGAACAGGGTCATTTTTATATTTTATATTTTCAGGTCAGTACTAAAAAAATAACATGCATTTTGTATGAACCCTCTTATTTTAGTAAAATAATTAACATTTTGCAGATTCTGCAAGGTGTGTGTAAACTTATGACCCCAACTGTTAAATGCCTTAAAGCAAAATACAGAACTAAGGCATCGACATAAAACTTACTTGCTCCTTTCTATTATCGAGACATTATTAGATATTTTTAATCCACCCGAATGTAAAATATAAGCTGTTGCTATATACAGCAGATAGTTATAAACAGCACTTCAAATAAAAGTAGCTTATATAATATAAGGTGATACTATAAAGTTACATATAACACCTGTGGAACAATATTTATTGTGGAATGCTTATTGTGATTCTTATACATAAAAAACAAGCATTAAAATACATTAAAATTGTTAATAGACCAGATATTGTAAATAAAACATGAGAAAATTTGTAAAAAAAAAAAAAAAAAATTACGTTTTGCAGTATTGTAATCTTTTGTTATGTAACACTTGGAGTGAATAATTTCAAAGCCTTAACTTAAATAAATAAATAAATAAATAAATAAATAAATATTTATTTATTGCAGTAAATTAATATTATTTTTTAATGTCTATTTACTATATTATAATGATACTGCACCACAATATAATATATTAAATTATTTTTAAAAATACCACAGTAAATTACACCAGTAAATGGGATGAAGATGTTGTCTGTCAACAAAGAAAGAAGCAGCACAATTTAACCTCCCACTGATTACTACTTATTCTCATATCTTAAATGAGTAGCTCACTTCCAGAAGAAAAATTTACAGATAACGTACTCACCCCGTTGTCATCCAAAATGTTAATGTTTTTTTTTTTTTTTTGAGGAAAACATTTCAGGATTTCTCTTCATATAGTAGACTTCAATGGTGCCCTCGAGTTTCAACATCCAAATGCAGTTTAAATGCAACTTTAAAGGGCTCTAAACGATCCCGAGGAATTAATCGTCCGAGGAATAAATCGTCCTACTTCGCTGTTTTACCTTCTTCCATTTTCCATTCAGCCATTTGACCTTCTTTACATGTTCGCTTTGTAAACATTTGGTTTGTACTTCTGCAGCAATGTAGGGCGATTTTAAAGTTGGAGGAGAAAATGAGATGGGAGTTTTTCAACATTTTTTTTTGTATGATATTGTATTATTGTTGTGGATTGTGTTTGTAAAGAGTGTGCAACAAACATACTGTTATGCAAGTTACGCAAATTTCAGACTTAAAAAAAAAGGTTTATTAATATCAAAGTTAACTGTCTTGTCTTTTAAAATGTGCGTCTCTCTCAATGAATGATAAGGGGCATTCGCATATCTAGTCTCAGTATGACAGCCACAGTGGACGGACTGCCAAAACGAGAACTAGCAATCTGAATCAACAGCCCTAAGGGTTAGGGCTAGGTGACCAGACAACTCATTTTTCCAAATCGCCATTTTCTTTGGAATCGATTCTTAGCTTAGATTTTAACAGCAGATGGCGCTTGAATCTAGTTTTTATCCACACACTCAAATGCTCATGAAGAAGAGTGCTGAAGAGAACCTGTGTGTTCGGCTGAGTCATGTAATTTCACCTCGGCTCAGAATGCTTTTAGAACGCGAGATTATTGTAAACACAGCTCACTGTAAACACCTTTGTAATTCTCTTCAACTTTTTCAAATTGTATAAATGATTATTTTAGGTTCAAGTGCGTGTAAGGATTTGGAAACAAGCAGAGCATGGTTGTTTCTAAAGCAAGCAGTGCCATCTGCTGTTCAAAACTAAGCTCAGAATCGATTTGAGAAAGAATCGCGACGTGTTCGGAAAATCTCGAATCGATGCTGAATCATTTCTCGATTCGCATTGCAACTCAACTTCCTTCTTAAAGGGACAGCATTCCTAATTAAATACTTATCTGCGCCATTAATGTTAACCAAGAAAAAAATTTACACATGTTAAGTAAACCTACTGTGTCTGAAAAATGAGTTTAATTTCCATCTCTACCCAGAAATGAAAATTGTCATCATTTATTCCAGTTTTTCCAAAATCAAAATTTGATTCAAAACTAATTCCTGAAATGTTTTCCTTAAAAAAATACATAATTTCTTTACAACTGAAGAAAGAAAAGCAAGAACATCTTGGATGACAATGGGGTAAGTACATTATCTGTAAATTTTTGTTCTGGAACTGAAGTACTCCTTTAACTTAAGACTACCTAGAAAGTACATAACACAAATCATGCCAACATGTGCAAATACATATACATCCCACAAGGGCAAACATTATGCTTCCAGTACTACAGCACCTATGCAATAGAGGATCATCTGAGCAAGTGGGCTTCCTGTCAAAATAACACACATTTGGTCTATAACATTATGAGATGTGTAAAAATAAAATAGACAGCATCCTACAAGACACATTTACTTTTTTTTTTTTTTTTAAGAATTCCTTTTTGTATTTTTAGCCTTAATAATAACATGAGGGCGAGTAAATAATGACTGAACATTCATTTTAAGAGACAACCCTGTAATTTTGTACATAGCTAAATACAGCTAGTGTCTGGATCTATAAATAGGATAACACCTTCACAAACTTCTAACCTGATCACATATTTGTGTGCACAAGTGTGAGAACCTACGGCAGCACCAGCGTGTTCTCCGGAGGCTTGTAGTATTCATACAGTCTGGTCTGTTGTGCATACAGCTCATCATGAAGAATGGGGAGTTTGCGTAGAGTTTCAACAAGAGCATTTGGTTCTGGAGACAGAACTGCAAATATAGAAGAAAAGCCAAATGTTATGAGCAAAAACACATCTGATAACAAATGCACTAAAGTCATATACACACTGTACAAACTGTCAGTCTGTCATGTTTGCAAACAACAAAAGGTTGTTGTGATCAGAATTCAGCAATGAGGCCAAAAAGATCTGATACTGTGAACATTTGATACTGTGTATACTTTACTAATACTGTATTTTGCACGTTTTGATATTCCCTATTATTGGGCAGTATTAAAAAAAAACTTTTATAGCACATAATTTATAATTGTATACTATATTAATAGTTTTTAATAAAAAAAAAGGTCTACATGTTAAATAATTATTTTGTAACTTATAGTTATTGGATAATCTGGCCAATTAATTACTTTATAAATGAAATGCATCACTAAAAATCTCTTTTAGAAAATTTCTGATGTCCAGAGAGGTAAAAACCAATATTGAATCATGCACACCTGTAATGACGGCAGGTGTAAGGCTACAGAAAAAAAAGCAGCAGCTTGTTTCTCATATCTAATGATAAAACCATGGAACATTTTGTGGGGCGAGAACAGGACTTTTAAACATCACCTCTGTTCTGTTCACATATGGTGGCTGATTTTCAAAGAGCCTGTGTTTGTAGCATAATGGAGGATAAAACTCAGGTTTTGGGTGGAAAAAAGTCAGTGTTTCTTATATTGATGTAATGCAGATCCTGACCTTGAACTTTGATAAACAGTTTAACAGAACGGAATGTTTTTGCGTTTGTCCTTCCAAATTACTTA
Source organism: Labeo calbasu (assembly GCA_019740295.1). Classification (NCBI taxonomy): domain Eukaryota; kingdom Metazoa; phylum Chordata; class Actinopteri; order Cypriniformes; family Cyprinidae; genus Labeo; species Labeo calbasu. The sequence continues at coordinate 4,724 of JAHKKF010536180.1, forward strand.
AAAGGCACTACCATTTTTATCAGTGTTTATTTTAGATAAGCTTCTTTTTAAAGATAAAGACTCAAGTTTGTGAACCTATTCTAGCAGTATTGTGCAGGAAATGGTTCTAAAGCCCAGACTCGGGAAAAACGAACTACATGTTTACAGAAGGCAAATAATTGAACATACTAAACATAAAATGACTAATAAATTCATAAAACATGATCTGCTTCAGACCACCTCTGCTTGAATACTGTAAACAAAACTACTCTTGAAGCACTCTGCTCATTCCCATTTATTACTTTATATAATCAAGTCACCATAAATGCATTATGCAGACTTTCAGCTGTGCAATTCATTATCATTTGGATATTTATGTGTGTCTGCGTGTAAAATATTTGTTGGTGTTTTTCTAATATAGAAGATGCACAGTTGCAGTTTAAAAACTTTCAAACCCTTTTCAGTCAAAACCAAAATGTACTACTGAAAAAGTCAAGTTATGAAGTTATATAATTTGATAATCAATAGAACTACCAGCTACACCAAATCACCCACCAAATTTATTTATAACACGTTAATGACGAATAGCATGCAATATAAAAACTGTTAAACAAATACTTTAAATTTAGTTCTGGCTTGAAAATAAGCAAATAAATAAATAATCCCAGACTACATCAAAGATTATCAAAGATTACTTATGTAAAGAGAAATTTATTTGTGCACAACCAAGTTGCATTTCCTTTAAGGTAAACAACCACAACAAAAAAATAAATAAATAAATAATATATTTTAGTTATAATACACTACCGGTCAAATGTTTTTGAACAGTAAGATGTTTTATGTCTTTTAAAGAATCTTCTGCTCACCAGGCCTGCATTTATCTGATCCAAAATACAGCAAATAACAACTTCCTATTTTAATATATTTTAAAAAGTAATTTATTCCTGTGATCAAAGCTGAATTTTTAGCATCAGTATTCCAGTCTTCAGTGTCACATGATCCTTCAGAAACATTATAATATGCTGATCTGTTGTTCAAGAAACATTTATTATTATTATTATTATTATTATTATCACTATTTAAAACAGTTGAGTACTTTTTTCAGGATTATTTGATGAATAGAAAGATCCAAAGCATTTACCCAAAGCAAGATTAGCTTTTATCTGAAATAACAAAAACTTTTGTAACATTATACACTATACCATTCAAAAGCTTGGAGTCAATATATATTTTTGGGGGGAAAAGAACTTACAGAAATTGATACTTGTATTTAGCAAGGATGCTTCAAATTGATCAAAATAAATCAAAGACATTTATAATGTTACAGGAGATTTCCATTTCAGATAAATGCTGTTTTTCTGAACTTTCTATTCATCAAAGAAAACTAAAAACAAAAATTCCACTCAGCTGTTTTCAACATAATAATAACAATAATAATATTAATAATAATAATAATGACAATGATAATGTTAATAATAATAATAATAATAACAATAATAACAATAACATGTTTTGAGCTGCAAATCAGAACATTAAAGTGATTTCTGAAGGATCATGTGACTGGAGTAATGATGTTAAAAATTCAACCTTGAAAGCACAGGAATAAATTACATTTTAAAATATATTCAAGTAGAAAACAGTTGTTTTAAATAGTAAAAATATTTCAAAATGTTACTGAAGTTTAACTGAAAAAGAAAAAGAAAAATATACATGGCATACATGGCCCAGAAAAGAATTAGCTCTCGAAAGGTTCTGTATCATTTGTTTACAGATGCCAATTTGTTTGATATGTATAACACATAATAGCATTAATACATTTTATAAATAAAATATCCAAATACATTTAGGGCCACTAAATATTATCATGTGTGTACCCTCACTACTTAAACTGCTGCCCTGACTCTTCATCACTGTTGTCGTTGCTGTTTGGAAAAGTGTGAAGCAGTATAAAAATAAACCAATAAACGTGTAATAATATAATTCCGTGTATAATGTGACTAGTGTGCAATAATAGACATCATATGTGAACTCTTAAGCAGTCAGGTGTGCGAGCGATGCTGATAAGAGTTTACCGTTATTATGATACATCATTCCAATGGTTCCGCCGGTGTTTATGACTAGCACCCTCGCCTCGACATTTGGACTGATGTCGGGAGACTCCGAACTGCTCGAGAACCTCCTGCGAAACTGACCCGCGGCGCTCCGGCTCAGAGATTTCTGCGACTGAAACGAATCTGGCTGATTTAACCTGCTCAGAGAAAGCGCTCGACTCAGCGAGGTCATACTGCTTGAGGACGGAGCCGACGTAGTGCGCTTCCATTCCGCCATATCTGACTCACTTAGCTTTCCTAAAACCGAGCGACGCAGTTTCTTAAAGAGACAGTGTGTTGATATTGGACACTGATCAATGTACAGATGCTGGAAACGTACAAATCAACTTACACTACCAGTCAAAAGTTTTTAAGATTTTTTATGTTTTTAAATAATTCTCTTACAAAGCAAAAGCAGTAATATTGTGAAATAGTTGTACTATTTAAAATAACTGCTTTCTATTTAAATATATTTTAAAATGTAATTTATTCCTAAATTTTCAGCATCTTTACTCGTCTTCAGTGTCACATGATCCTACAGAAATAAATCTAAAATGCTGATTTGCTGTTCAGGAAACATTTATTATTATTATTATTATTATTATTATTATTATTATTATTATTATTATCATCATCATCATCATCATCATCATCATCATCAATATTTAAAACAGTTGAGTATTTTTTCCAGGATTCTTTGATGAATAGAAAGATCCAAAGATCAGCCTTTATCTGAAATAAAAAGCTTTGGAGTCAGTATAAGTTGTTGTTGTTGTTTTGTTTAGTTTTTGCTGTTGTTGTTGTAGTTGTTTGTTTGTTTTTTAGCAAGGATGCTTTAAACTGATCAAAAGTGATGATAAAGACATTTATAATGTTATAAAATATTTCTGTTTTAGATCAATGCTGTCAGTTCTTTTTTTTCTGAGCAACAAATCAGAATATTACAATAATCTCTGAAGGATGTGGCTGGGTAATGCTGCTAAAAATTCAGCTATGAAATCACAGGAATAAATTACATTTTAAGATATATTCAAATAGAAAACAATTATTTTAAACAATAAAAATATTTAAAAATTGTACTGTTTTGCTGTACTTTGGATCAAACAAATGCAGGTTTGGTGAGCAGAAAATAAACATTCTTTAAAAAACACTTAAAAAATCAAAAAGTGTTGTTATTAGCACAATTAATTGCAAATTAATATAAAATAATAATACTAATAACAACAACAACAAATAATAACACTTGTTTTCTAAAACCTTAGACTTACCGGGTTAGAGTATCCATTGTAGCTAAAGTTCATTCATGAATTACCAACTTTTATTCATCTAGCCTCCTTTGCCTTGACCACATACACTTGAATATTATATTTACACTCTTATTTGTTGCCATATTGCAAATGTGTGTTTTCTGACCATTAAGAGAACAATGCATATCCAACCACTGGTTCCTTAAACATATTGAATATTTTATTATCTGGTTCTCAGAACATTGGTTTTGAGATTCATTTTTGATTATCCAGTTGCTTTTTCTTAATCAGATCTTAATATGCCTGTTGTATGTTATTCGGGTAATTCATTGACTTTGCTGAGCAGCAATTCAACAGTGTTCATATTCACACAAACAACACTAGGACTTTTTATTGTTTCTGCTCTATTACTGTCATTGTCCGTGTTTGTGCCAGACTGTACATTAGATGTGATTTATTATGGAGGTTACATTGTTACACCAGTAGGTGGTGACAAGTGACTGTCTTCAGAAGTCAATATGGGTCTTAGTAGGTAAGCGCTATTCATTTATTTATTTATTTATTTATTTATTTATTTACATGTATGTATTTGCTGGAAGTCAGTGGTCACAAAAATGGGTTGGTTACCAATACACGTAAGAATATATATTTAGTTGTGTTTCATAGAAGAAATAAAGTCAGTTTTGTAATGACATTGTGTTTGGAAATAATGACAGATTTTTCTCTTTTGAGTAAACTTTCCCATTATCAAGGCTTTCATGAGCACTGTCGACGGTTTTTATCTCAGTTCATAACAACCATCTTACAATTTATTGGCTGAGATTTTTTTTTACTTTTATCGTAAATTTGTCATATGTTATTGCTGATAACAGTGCAGTAACAACAGCTATTGCTAACTGCCACCTTTTCTAAGTTTTAGATCGTGAGATATTGACTAATATATGTGTATTTTAAATCTGTTTAACAGTTAATGACGTTTGCCAAGACCTTTATTATGATAGTCGGGCTGCAACGGCCATTTCCGCTGGTTCGCGTTGACGTAGTCAGTTTCACACTGAACTCGGCTGATTTTAGGAGTGAACACCGGGGTTGAGACTGCTAGAGAATGGTGGGCCTCCGCAGGTAACTAAAACGCATTTAGTCTTTCTAAAATGAATGAAAAGAACTTGTTAATGGTTCTATTTTACATAACCTGTCGAAAATATTTGTAAAAAGTGTGTGGTGGCGATTTTCTTTGGGTTGTTCGGCCGGCTAAGCTAGCAGGCTAAGTTGCTCTTTTCTGGCACTCCCTCTGAGCATCTCTTGTCTCTCAGGGGCACGTGAGACACTATTCGAATTCAGGACGGTTGAAATCGACGCGGCTCCGCTTCAGACGGTCCAGATGACAGACCCACCGGCCGGCCAAATGAACGCTTTTCCGCCGAGGCTCTAAACGTCTTCAGCTGCTATCCGGTTACATTTTGGGGGAAGGACGTGAAAGAGCCCCCGAGACGGACATTCACACGCCAAGAGGAAGTCTTGAAAGACCGCAGGCTCTTAAAGAGGCCTCACAGCACTTAGCAGACACACAGGAAAAGCGCCGAAAAATCGCTGCTTTTGTCGCGTTTCTGTGGATTATTATCGAGGGTGGCGTTTTTTAAAGTGGTACCACCCTACAACTGAACCAAAAGCCGTGAAAATCGAGCTTTGACCTTTTCAGCTCTACTGAAAGTTTTCAGTACTGTCATTTAATCAGCAACCAAGTGACTCGTGTTGGCTTGGAACTACATTTTATTCACTGTGACTTTGTGGTTATACACGTGTTGTGTTTACTTTCAAATTTGACATTTCCACAAAGCCTTTGTGTTTCACTTTTCAAACCCTTATCAAACTTTTTTTTCTTTTTGGAGGGAAGTAACCATTTATGAACAGTATACAAGATGGGGAAGATGCTGTCAAAGATATTCGGTAACAAAGAGATGAGAATACTGATGCTCGGACTGGACGCCGCAGGAAAAACCACCATCCTTTATAAGTTGAAACTCGGCCAGTCCGTGACCACCATCCCGACGGTGGGTTTCAACGTGGAGACGGTCACCTACAAAAACGTCAAGTTCAACGTGTGGGACGTGGGCGGACAAGACAAGATCCGTCCCCTCTGGCGACACTACTACACGGGCACGCAAGGGTTAATTTTTGTGGTGGATTGTGCTGATAGAGATCGCATAGACGAAGCCAGGCAAGAACTCCACCGCATCATCAACGACCGTGAGATGCGGGACGCCATCATTTTGATTTTCGCCAACAAGCAAGACCTGCCGGACGCCATGAAGCCGCACGAGATCCAGGAGAAGCTGGGACTGACGCGCATCCGGGATAGGAATTGGTACGTGCAGCCGTCGTGCGCGACCACCGGTGACGGACTGTACGAAGGCTTAACTTGGTTAACATCTAACTACAAGTCTTAATGACACTGGCACTGACTGTTTAGGACAAATGAACTCAACATGGGGGAAAATCACACTCTCCAGCGAATATTCGTGCTGTTTTGATTTAGAGTTAACATTTATTTTTGGCTCGTTTTCAAACGGCCCTCTTTGAAACGGCGTAATGGGTTTGGCTTGCTTTTAGTTTCCTGTGTACTGTGACATACCCGTGTCACACACCTTGGACTATTGCTTAACATGATAAAGCATTCCTGAATGAAGATTCTCTTTTTTTTTTTTTTTTTTTTTTTTTTTCCTTTGATTGTAGGTTTTCTATATTTGTTTTCTCTTCTTCAGCTTCTTTATTTGNCTCTTTTTTTTTTTTTTTTTTTTTTTTTTTTTTTCCTTTGATTGTAGGTTTTCTATATTTGTTTTCTCTTCTTCAGCTTCTTTATTTGAGATTACAGAGTCAAAAAATGGAGTTCATCTCCAGCAAACGATCCAATAGTGTGTTAAAGGCATTTTATACCGAGATGTATCAAAACTGTCCAGGCATCCACTGTAGCAAAGCACAGTTTTGCTGAGGAGGTTGTAGCATACTAATTGTAGGTAGCTATGTGGTGTAACAGGTTTTAAACTGTGCCATAGTTATGATATCACTGACATCCAATGATAATCAACATGTAAATGAGTCCATGGAACATTTTATGCAAAAGTCTAATCGTGGAAGGCGGGGCTTACCACAGACATAACTTATAATCACACAGCATAATCGAACCGACTGATGTCTTGTGCTCTCGAAAGCTTGAAAAACCACAGAAAGATTTTTGTCTGTATCGCAGTGTAGCCCAAAACAAGAGACTGCATTTCTAAACATGGAGGGATGCCTTTTGTAGCCCTTGCACCATTTAGGCTAAACGCATTGATCAGATTGTCTTTGACTCACACTCATGTGTCTCTAAAATGTGGGATTGTTACATTCTTGCATTTCAAGTGTAGTGCTTGCGGTAGAGTGGACTGGATTTGTCATTTTGGAGAGAAATGTTTCATCCTATTCATTTCCTCCCTTTGCTTTAATCATTTCGAGAAATATGTACAGAAACAGCTATGTAATTGTAACTTCAAAATTAAACTTAGTCATTTTAATGCTCTTAGTTCATTCTTGTTCTGACCAATTCATGTCGTCTTTTGATGCCTATCGACGCACGGGAGTTTCCACCGTCACTTACCAAGCCAAACCAAAGTCAGATGGAAAATGAATTTAGCACTGCTTCAAAATTTTTGTTCTAGGTAGCACACATGGAAAATCTTTTCCTGCTTTCCCAGCCCGTTTGCACAATATTTTCCAAACCCAGGACTCCAAGCACTTTGGAATCCGTAGCAGATAAGATTCTAAAGCATGTGTGTTGGGTTTAATGTTTGACCTCTTCATGTGTTTGCACACCTTTCTAAAGAAAACGTATGTGAAAATGGCACATTTTCAATTTCTAAAAAGCCCTCCGTTCTTTAGCGAGCAACGTCGCTACGTCTTATCGCAAATTTTTGTTATATGAACATTTTGGTTTAATCTCCCAAAATAAGCTGTGTCAGGACTGTGCTGTTTTGAAACAGGTCGGCTTCACACCCCCCGCCCCCCCAGCAAATCCCACTGTAAAAACAGGATGTCTCCCTCTTGCTCTCTAAAGGCCGCACAGCTGCTAAACTGTTGCACACAGAGAAAAGTAATGGGCGGCCCGCGCTGGACGGCACAAATGCTGCTCTTGCTGACACAGCTGTTAATAACAAGTGCTGTGATCACTTGTTGCTTTGCGCGCCATCTTGAATGATTGTTAAACCGCTAGGCTGTTCTTCTCCCTCACACGCCGGTATTCAAATCAGTCGAAGCCACAAGGGCCACATCAGCCGCTCACATTGCCGGAAATGAGCTTGACTGCTGACATATTGACGGTGGTTGTTTTTTTTTTTTTTTTCTCAGTTTTTACTGAAGTTTGGTGCACTTCCTTGAGAAGTGAGAAATACTGTACTAGGAGTGGGTACAGATTTTCAGACTGTAATCAGTTCTGAGGGATCAAGCAGGTACTGCCAACTTGTTGAGACCTGCTGTTAAACCATAATAGAAATTTTGCTTTTTGTTTGTTAGTCATATTTACAAGGTCAAAACTGTTTGAATTACAAAGCAGGTGATTGTCACACACTAAAGTGTTTATGGCGGCGTCTTATCTTTCTCATTTGGTATGTAGTTTGCCGCATACGAGTTTATGAGTAACTGTGGAGGTCAGAAGTGTGAATGATCTCATTTATTCCCTCTTTATATATTTAGCTTTTTTAACATTTTTAAAAGAAGCCTCGTTCTCACTGAGCATTTAATTAATCAAAATACTGTAAAAATGGTTATTACAATTATAAATTTTTCCCTATTTGAATATGATTTTACATGTGATTTATTCCTGTGAAAGCAAAGCAGAATTGTCAGCAGCCGATACTCCAGTCTTCAGTGTCACATGATCCTTAGAAAAAGCTGATTGGCTGCTCAAGAAACATTGCAGTCAGTGCTGAAACAGTTATGCAGCTTCTGTTTAATGATTTTGATCAATTAAATGTGTTCCTGATGAAAACTATACATTTCCCCTCCGATTTCATATCAGCAGATTTTCATCACATTCTCAGTATGTGTGTGTTCGCCTGCTCAGGAACTTTTAGTGCAGAGCTAGTTTCACTGTGATATCTAAAAGGGAAGTGGTCAGTGTGATGTCAGCCTGACTGTATTGTAGGAGTTTGGGTGGTGCTCATGTGGATCTGCTGATGGTGGCGTTCAGCTAATGACACACATGCTATTAATAGTCTCCTCTTGTATGTGTAAGGCCAAACAAAATGCAAACCTCAGAACACTTTTGTAGCCCATGTGGGCTTAATTAAGAGACTTGTTTTTCGTCAAATTTGGATTCAGACACACTTTCTATGCATTGCTTTGAAAGCAAAACGGAGCTTCTCGAGTAAACAAAAAAAAAAAAGGATGACAAACTTGTGCAGTCTAAGTGTCATATTGTTCACCCATTACTCACTCTCAAGTCCTTACAAACCTCTGTGACTTTCTTTTTAGGGCATAAGATATTTTGAGAGGTCACCTGAACTGTTACCAAAATGTCTTCTGTGCTTACAGTTAAAAAAAAAAAAAAAAAAAAAACATTTAGAATCGAATGCAAATAATTTTTTTAGAATACTGACGTCAAAGATGGCATTTGAAGCTAAACACAGGCATTTAAATGGACAGACTATGGATGAAACCTGCTATGATTACCCCACTTAATAGCATAAATTTGATTTAATAATATTTACATTTGCAGTTCACAGAGAACATATAATATTAGCCCTACAGTTACAGCATGCTATTTAAACCTATAACATTTTGCTTAACATTTATTTATTTTATCTCACATTTCTTGACTATTTCTGACTAGTTTTTATCTTTTGAGTTGGATTTTATGACTCGATTTAACTCAGCAGTAGTGAGTTTGTCAATTCTGAGGATAAAAGTCAGAAGTGTGGGATATAAACTCATGATTTTGAACTGAGGGGAAAAGGGAATGGTGAGTTGTTGTGTTTTTTTTTTTTTTTTTTCTTGTAAAAATTGAGATATAATCTCAGAATTGTGAGAATAAAGCCAGAATTTTGAAATATGAACTCAAATTTACCTTTTTTATAACTTAATTCCATGGTTTCCACAGACTGCTACTTGAAAACCATAATTTCCTGCTACCAGATAAGCTCCGCCCACAAAAAAAAACACTGTTTGCAAACACAAAATTGGTCTATTTACTGATTGTAGAAAATATTTTTTAGTTGCTTTTTTCCAGCTGTAATTCTCAGATTCAGTCTGGCATTAGTGTGATTTATGTCTTTATTTTTTCTTTATTTTTTTTTTAAAGGGGTAGTTCATTCAAAAATGAAAATTCTGTCATTAATTTCTCACCCTCATGTCGTTCCAAACCTGTAAGACCTTCGTTCAACACAAATTAAGATATTTTTGATGAAATCTGAGAGCTTTCTGACCCTCCATAGACAGCAATGCAACTGAGACATTCAAGGCCCAGAAAAGTAGTAAAGACATCGTCGTGGTACTCTCGTGAATGTGCGTCGAAGACTGACAAGAAATTGTTGAATAAATTATTTTTTTTCTTTTCACACAAAAGGTATTCTCGTAGCTTCATAAAATTAAGGTTGAACCACTGTCACGTGGACTATTTTAATAATGTCCTTACTACCTTTCTGGGCCTTGAACGTGTCAGTTGCGGTGCTGTCTATGCAGCATAGGAAAGCTCTCGGACTTCATCAAAAATATCTTAATTTGTTTTCCGAAGAGGAAAAAATGTCTTACATGTTTGCAACAACATGAGGGTGAGTAATTAATGACATAATTTTCATTTTTGTGTGATCTATCTCTTTAAGTAAGTAGTACTATCAAAACCTGCTTATAGAACTACAGTGTTGATTCATTGTTCTTTTAGAATTAATTGATAATGTCAAAAAAAGGTTAATGGCAAAGGCCTGTTCAAGCAGGGTGCAAAAATAATGATTTTAGTTAGTCAGTTCAGTTTTGTAATTACTCCACCTTAAAAAAATAAAAAATAAAAAAACAGTGATGGAATAGGGGTGTGTTTGCTGTCTAATATTAAGTTAATACTCAA
>JAHKKF010536181.1:8206-27740 GCA_019740295.1 Labeo calbasu
TACATTGCTAAAGCATTAGTAAACATTATATTCATGTTATCACACATTCAGCTCATTTTTATCCATTTTGAATATGATAAAGTATGTAAAAATGGCAATCAGTGACCACTTTAACATGCTACTACCGCAGAACTGACTCCTTCCTTCACTCTTCTGTATCTCACTCTATCTTTCCCCCAGGCAACACAGTTTCCATACCTCTCCTCTCCTGTCCTCTGCTCTCCCCGTTACATTTACTTGTTACTCTCGTAAAAGCTACTAGCATGAAGGTTACGGATTTAAATCACCAGCCAATAGTGTCGTTATGCAAATAGGTCTGCACAGGTGTGCGTTGTGGGTATTCATATGTATGAGCATGTGTGCGAATGCTGTAAAGTTTCATCTCTGGAATACATAGTGGACTTGCATATGTTAATTTGCAGTGTCTTTTCAAGCAGCTGGAATTGTTCCATTTGGTTCTGGGATTTGTAGTCCTAAACTAATGTGACTTGAGTCATGTTGGAGTAATGTCTAGAGTGACCTCTTTTAACTGAAGAGGTTTGTTCTGAGTTCCAGATTGTTTGTTTTTATTGAGGAAGATTCTTTGACTGCTGATGTGGAGAAACAACAAACCCCATGGCTCTTCATCGCCCTGGACGCTTTAATAGTTCAGCATATAACAGCAGACTGATGTACCTGAGGCTCTTTACACAGTAGCGATCCGCAGTGTGATGCCGCAGAGAGATTTTAAACATGTCTCAGAGTGATTCGATATTATTGGGATCTGATTTGCGGAGGTTAGAGTTTTATTTGGTTGTACTTTTCCATCTGAAACAACTTCTGTAGACATTTTCTGCCTAGGTCAAGCTGGTCTTCTGCTTAAACCATGCAGTCTAAACTGATGGTTTTAGCTGGTTTAACATGGCCTGACCAGATGTAAAGTGCAGCAAACTCATTTTAAACCAGGCAACAGACCAGAAAAGCTAAATAAGATGAACAAACCAAGTTAAGCTTTTTTTCCAGAGCGGAGTGTGATGATGTGTAGTCTTGTGTTTCTCTAATTTGGAGGCTCAAGTTAATGTTCAGTTCTACAGTACAATGAAATCAAGGCATCCCATACTCATTTGCTTTGGAGAGGAAATCGAATTTCATTCTTCTCTGATCTTCATTCTTGTTCCACAGCATGAACAATAATTGACATTTAGGGTTGCTACATTAGATGTTGACAAAATCTCAAACCACAGCGGATCCCACACTCTTAAAAATAAAGGTGCTTTAAAAGGTTCTTCACTGCGATGCCATAGAAGAACCATTTTTGGTTCCACAAAGAACCATTTAATCACAGGTTCTTTAAAGGACCTTCTCTTTCTTACCTTTTTATAATCTGAAGAACCTTCTTTGACCACAAAGAACCTTTGGTGAAACAGAAAGGTTCTTCAGATGTTAAAGGTTCATTATGGAACCATTTATACTAAAAAGGCTCTCCTATGGCATCGTGAAACACCTTTATTTTTAAGAGTGCAGCGCCATCCACAAATCTTTGATCTACATCTCTCTTCTTGGCCCAGTGACATCTGGACCTTTAGTTTTCAATTAAACCTGTTCTCGATTTGGGCATGTTCATTGACTCACCTGAAGATCCAGTGGGATTTATCTTCTCTCTGCACTTCATCTTTGGTGGCACAGACTCCCTCAGAGTTAATGAGAATATCCAATGTATTCAGGCAGGGTTAGAGCTCTAACATTAGTTTGAAGTCACATTTTAAAACCTAAAAGTGAGAGGTTTTCTACATTACACTTTTTCTGTGCTGTAGCTTATGTGTATTAACCTTATACTTAAAACTTTTTATTGTGTTATTGTTGTTTATTTACAGTAGCGGTCAAAAGTTTGGAATAATAATGTTTTCAAGTCTCTTATGCTCACCAAGGCGGCATTTATTTAAAAAAAATAAATTAAAATTAGCCCATTATTTACTCACCCTCCAGGTATCCTAGGTGAATATGACTTCCTTCTGTCAGACGAATTCAATCTGAGTTTTTTAAATTATCCTGGCACTTCCAAGCGTTAGAATGGCAATGGGTGGGTGTTTCTCTTCATCAGTCCAAAACAAGTCCAATAAAGTGCGTCCATCCATAATAAAAAGTGCCTTACACTGCTCCGGGGGTTAAATAAAGGCATCCTGTACAGAATCAATGCATTTTTTGAAGAGAAATATCTATATTCAAAATGTAAGAATAACTTTAATCTAGCTTGCGCCAAGCAGTCGTACACGAAGGCCTTTTTGGGTGGATGACATAGGATGTCGGCGTTGCACATACGTCACTCAAACGTGACGTGGAGATAGGTAAACACTAGGGATGCAACAATACAGTTAGTCCACGGTTCAATACATACCTCGGTTTTAACCACGGTTTTTGGTTCAGTTCGGTTTTGATAGCTTGCCACATCAGAGTGTTTTTTTGCATCTAATTAACATCAAAATACTTATGTAAACCTCTGTACACTGGAAAAAGCGTGGATTATTAAACGTCTGCTTAATATTCTTTTAAGAGAGGTATTATTTTTCCGATTTTTACGCAAAATAGGATGGGTTTCATTCATACTGGATGCCAGAGGGCGCCCTCGAGCAGAAAATTCACATATGCCTCAAAGAAGTAGCACTGATTACGTTCTGTTCCAGCTTCTCTAATATGGATAAAGGCATAACATTAAAAGTTTTGAATGATGAAGTATAGGGACAATAAATACTTGCTGTTATGGTTTATTTGTGTTCTTTAAGCCGTCTCGGGTATTTTCATAATGATTTTCATAATGATATTTGTAAGCCATAATCGACATACAGTGTAAAATATATTGTCTGCCTCATTCTATGATAAGAAGCCACATCAGATCACAAAAGGAAGTTATTTCAAACACTCGACTGATGCTGTTAAGTAAAATAAGTTATAATGTTCTCTTTTGTTGGACAACAGGTTTAGAAAGGCTTATCATTGCATTTCATTAGAATGGAAGATGCTCTGCATGTTTTGCTTTTTCTAATATAAGCGGGGAAGCGTTTTCTCATCTCAGCACGTGAAATCATGGGCAGAAAATTATTTAAATGCAAAACCGAAATACCGCAATTCACAAGTGCGTATTAAACCGTGGATGTCGTACCAAACGGTTCGATATTATATTGAGTATTGTGACATCCCTAGTAAACACAGCACCGGTAACGAATTAGAAGTCTAAAACAAGGATTTGTAGAGAAAAATGTTGGTCTGAGGAGACTGGTTTTCTTTGCTGAAGTAAGGAAACTTTTCTTCCTTTGCTCCTGTAAACAAATGTTGGTTTGTGTGAGACTTACCGGTGCATGCGCAATGCTGACGTCCTACGTCATTCACCAGAAGCTGCTTCCGTGTATGACTAGTTGGCGCAAGCTAGATTAAAGTGATTCTTATGTTTTCAATATGGATATTTTTCTTACAAAAATGTATTGATTTGCTGCAGAAAGCCTTTATTCACCCCCCAGAGCCATGTGAGCCACTATTTATTATGGATGGATGCACTTTATTGGACTTGTTTTGGACTGATGATGAGAAATACCTGCCTATTGCCATGATAAAACTTGGAAGTGCCAGGATAATTTATAATATAGCTCCAATTGGATTAGTCTGAAAGAAGGAAGTCATATACACCTAGGATGCCTGCAGGGTGAGTAAATAATGGGCTAATTTTCATTTTGTGAACTATCCCTTATATTTTTGTGCTGTCAAACGATTCATCGCGATTAATCGCGTCCAAAATAAAAGTTTTTGTTTACACAATATACATATGTGCACTGTGTATATTTATTATGTATATATAAATACACACACATGCATGGATATATTTGAGAAAAATGTAATGTTTATATATTAAATGTATTTACATATAATATTAATTATATTAACAAAAATATGTACATGTAAATACATGTAAATATCTTCAAAATATACATTGTATGTGTGTGTATTTATATATACATAATAAATATACACAGTATACACACATACATAATGTAAACAAAAACCTTTATGATTAATCACGATTAATCGTTTGACAGTCATTTTAAAATGTTCTGGAATTTTCAGCAGCCATTACTCCAGTCTTCAGTGTCACATGATCTTTCAAAAATCATTCTAATATGCTGATTTAGTGGTTAAACCATCTTTTGATCAAGTAAATGCAGCCTTTATGAACTAAAGAAACTTTTGAACAGCGGTTATGTCACTTCGGATGAAAGCATCTGCTAAATGAATAAATGTAAAACAGTCATGTTGCATCAAAGATTTCCTGATACTGTTTATGCAAATGTAGTTGACTTAAAAACACACTGGCCGTGTGAATGACTTTGAAATGCGTCCGTCGCACTGGAAGCATTAATTCTTTGCAGGCCTGTCTTAAATGCTCTTGAACGGTATGAAAAACACAAACAGTTCTTTTGTTTGGGGTTATGAGTTCTTTATTCATAAGTAGGATGGGGTGGCAGTTTTAGGCACCTTTCCAAAGTACTTAATCAATTATTCTCAACATCTCAGCAGCCCATGAAGACTCAGCATGCATATGTAATGCAGAGGATGCAAGCGGGATTTAATCAGAGAGGGAAAGGGCTTTAGATCTTGATAAAATACACAGATGTCACACAACAGTGATATACACGAAGAAACGTCCCTTTGGATGGGAGTGTATGTCTGTGACACATGAAACATCATCCCAGCGGGATGCCAGAAACGGCAAACAAAGTGGTAGACAAGATCCAGATGCATATTTAAAGCTAAGTTATACATTAATCTTGTATCCTAAGTGCTGAGTCTTATTTTACCTGCATGAGAGGTTTTCCGTATGCTCTCATATCACATTCACACTGTACTGTGTGTGTGCTCGAGTGATGTGCGAACACACTGCGGCAGGTTGGATGGACTTTGATACCGGCCGTTTGAAGTGCTCATGCCACTGTTTGCTTTTAGTTTTTAAGGTGACTCGCTCTGCTATTTCTCCACAGCTCCAGGCAGAGTCAGTACAACCTGGAGTTATAACTTTCTCTCTCGCTGTGAGGTAATGGAAAAGACCCGCAGCGCCAGAATGCACGGTCTCTCTCCTCCCCTCTCTCAGTTTACTGCAATGGTGTTGCTGTAACTATGTAACTCTGTTAGTATTGTCCATTTAAAGCCTCAGCCACCCCCCACCTCGCTGATGTATATCAGATGATGCATTAACTAGCGTGCGATCTTTGCACTGCAGGGCTGTAATCAGAAATGCTGAAGTGTGTTATGTAATTTGCGTTTTATTTTTGCTTGTGTTTTTGTGTATTTCGCTTGTGATCGATGTCTGTAGAGACTATATGAGTCGCTATATGGCTAAGCAACAGGGACACACATGCGGAGAAAGAGAGAGGGCCTTCTGCAGCCAAACCTGATGCGTAATTTGGCAGATCCTCTAAGATACTGATTCGTTTGGTGTTTTTTTCTACTTTACCATCTTTACTGGAAAGCCCCAGATTTTGCTGGTAAAAACGTGTCAATTTACGGTAGCGGAATCGTTGACACCTGAAATAGATCTATGCATTTTTAATGAGCCTGTGTAAATTGTGTTTGTGGATGGAATCACCCCCCACTGCGTTTTGACCATCTGTTTGCTTGTTTTGTTTCAATTTGGAGAGTCGTATCATGTGTTTAGCTTGTGGAATACCACTGGGACTCACATAAATGTGTTTGTGAAGGCCCTCGCCTCTCATTTTGAGCCTGTTTGAAGAGTTTTGGGACATATATTGTCATTCTGTATGTATTTGACTTTGTGCTGTGTTTTATCCATGGAATTTGTCTTCAAATCTTCATGTAAAAAGCCATGTTTAGCCTTTTAAAAGAAGTCTTTTATGCTCATTAAGTCTGCATTTATTGTATCAAAATACAGTAAAAACTGTCAAATATTATTACAATTTACGTTTTTAATATATTTTAAAATGTAGTTTATTACTGGGATAGCAAAGCTGAATTTTCAGCAGCCATTACTTAAGTCTTCAGTGTCACATGATCCTTCAGAAATTCATGGAAACTTTTTTTTAAACATTCTTTAATGAATAGAAATTTCAAAAGAACAGTATTTATACTTGAAGTGGATACATTTACTGTCACCTCTGATTAATTTAATGTGAATAAAAGTACTAATTAAAAAAAAAATCTTGGTTGCACTTTATTTTACATTATGTGTACTTACATTGTACCTACCTAAGAAAGTTTTGGTAATGCAAGGTAACTTCATGGGTTAGGATAGGTTTAGGGGTAGGTTCAGGGTTAGTACCTAGTTATAACCTAGTTATTGTAATTACTATAATAATAAGTACATTGTGTGTACACGAGGAACAGGACTGTAACATAAAGTGCTATCAAAATCTTAATGATCTGAACTTTTGAACAGTAGAATTTGCTTAAATGCCTATTTAAAGTATTTTGTTACTTAAAGGTGAATTCCACTTCCAGAACAACAATTTACAAATAATTTACTCACCCCCTTGTCATCCAAGGTGTTCATGTCTTTCTGTCTTCAGGATTTTTCTGCATATAATGGACTTCGTTGTTCCCCGAATTTGAACTTCCAAAATGCAGTTTAAAAGCAGCTTCAACGGGCTCTAAACAATCCCAGCCGAGGAAGAAGGGTCTTATCTAGTGAAACGATCGGCCATTTTTTTTGCAAAATAAAAATTTGTATACTTTTTAAGCACAAAACTACATTAAACTACATTTAAACTACAAGTTCAAAATCGGGGCACCAATGAAGTCCATTATATGGAGAAAAATCCTGAAATGCTTTCCTCAAAAAACATAATTTCTTTACTACCGAAGACAGAAAGACATGAACATCTTGTTGTTCTGGAAGTGGAGTTTTCCTTTAAGGCTGTCACTATGACGAATAACCAATATTATGTCATTCATGATATGAGACATACTGTACTGTAAAAGCGTTTGAGGCCAAAACGATCTGAAATTATTCATATTCAATTAACCTATTTCAAAAACCAAAATAGATTGGTTACCCTGAATACTTTTGTGCAAAGACCTTGATTTGTAGGCAACTCTGCAGAAAAAACCCTAAAGCTAGTCTAAGGTGGTCTTCTGACCTATCCAAGATGATCTTCAGTTGGTTAGCTGGGTGGTCAGCTGATCTCACTAGCTGAAAAGTGCCTAAAACCAGCCAAATGATCATCCTGACCAAGCTGGGAAACCAGCTAAGGCGAACCATCTTAGGCTAGCTGGTTTAAGGTGTTTTTTTAGCAGGGGTCGCCTTTACATTTTGCAGAAAATGTTTGAACAATGTTTTTCCTCTTTCTTTTTCTTTCAGCGCTGTCAACATGTCTAAGGCCACTGTTAAGAAGCTGCACTGGCGCTCGAAAGTGCAGGAGAGCTTCGTCCCGCTGGGCGGAGCCTCGGGAGAGCTGGGTGTGGCCATTGGAGGTGGTGCAGATTATGGAGAGTTCCCATTTGTCACAGCAGCACCTGGAGGAGGAGCCACTGTTGGTGACATCATCCTAGAGATCGGCGGTACACCTGTCCTGGGATTGACCTTGGGAGATGTGAGAGGGGTTCTGAACTCATGTCCACATCCCATTCGGATCAAAACCGTATCACCAGGTACTCTATTTATCAATAAGAGCAAATCAACTATGGGTTGGAGAATAGCAGCTTTGTGCACTGATCCAATTCTTACTTTGCATTAGATTAGAAATGCTAAATATAAGGAAAATTCTTTTGAACAAGATTGTCAAAGTAGAAGTGAAAAGTGTTTCTTGAACAGCAAATTAGCATACTAGAATGATTTCTGAAGGATCGTGTGACACTGAAGACTGGAGTAATGATGCTGAAAATTCAGCTTTGATCACAGGAATAAATTACATTTTAAAATATATCAAAATAGAAATTGCATTGTGTGCTATATTTCTTATGAATGCACGAGTTTAGCTCTTAAACAAATTCTAAACTGATTAAATGAAAAAAACGATTCATTCATGAATCAAACATTGGTATTTCTCCCATGAACAAGGAGAGCTAAGATGGATTATGGACTACTTTTATGGTATATTTATGGTGCTTTTTTGTTATTTTGGACATTTTTTTAACACCATTTTGGCTTCAGTCCTTATTTCCTTTCATTATATTGGAGAGTGGTCAGGATATTCTTTAGAAATTTACTTTTTGTTTTCCTCCGAAGTTAGAAAACTAATTTGAAGGTTGAGAAAATCACAGTGAACATAGGGGATATCAGTAATTTTCCAGTTCATGGGTCACCTCTGCCTGGGGTTAAACCTGTGACCTTTTCGTTACTAGACCAGGTCTTTCCTGACAAAGCTGCTACAGACCTTATCATGTTATTTTGGGAGTTTTTATTTGAATCTTGTTACACTTATTAAATTAAATTCTTGGGTTTTGCTAGAGCTTTATACCTACTGACAATATATAGCCCTGAGTAGTTCGCAGTGTTGACATCTCACCCGTTAGGGTTAGGGTTGTCATTCTGCCCAAGGATTGTATTATCCTAATCTAACCTGCCTGATTACGTCAGTTCAAGATGCTCCATGGGGATTTGATTTACTATATTCATGTCTAGCTTCTACACAAGTGTTAAGAATTTTTAGTTGCTCTTGACACCATAAACGAATGCGTAATGAAGGCATTTGATTCTCCCTGATCTGTCAACACAAGGTCGTGAGCTAACAAGAACGTCAAACGATTTCTTATGTGAGAAAAAGCTATCTTATTAATTAAATCACACAACAAAACTATCACTGAAAGGTTTTTGCTGCTTGGTTTAGTAACAATAGATTTTTTTGGACGTAGAAATAGTTATTTATGGAAATAACAAAAGTAAAAACTGAGTGAAAAAGAATACTTTTTAAATAAAGTACTGCTGAATTGAGGATACACTACCGTTTAAAAGTTTGCAGGCAGTAAGAAGTTATTATACAGTAAGGACATTTGTAATGTCACAAAGGATTTCTAATGAACGTTCTTTTAAACATTCTATTAATCAAAAGTCAATATTGATAATAAGAGCACCAAATCAGCATATCAAACATTTCTAAGCGATCATGTGACATACTGTTTTGATCAAAGAATTGCAGCCTTGGAGAGCATAGAGACTTTCAAAAACAATAAAATGTCTTACTGACCCCTTTTGAATGGTAGTGTACATTTACACAATGTTTACACATGCATTAACACATTACAACCAGGTGTGATCCAACTAAGCTATTTTATTTTATTTTATTTTATAGTTTATGATTTGTCCACCACTTTGAAGTGGAAATTCTGAGTGATGTAACAAAACTCAATCAGACAAGTTTCTGAATTAGAAGCAAATAACGCATATTACATAATGTCAAATAATGATCCTTTTTATCTTTCCTCATTGAACTTCAGGGGTTTTCCAAATATTTTGGATCTTCCCTAATCTATTTCTCCACCTGTATAATGTTTAATTGACTGGTTTTTGGTTCAATGAGTTTCTGATGATTACTGACAAAATGTAGTATTGCTGTTGTGATTAGTTTAGACCGAAACTCGGATTACTCTTACTCTCTTGAATTACACAGTATTTTACACAGTATTTTTCTTAATAACGTTATGTAAAAAGATCCTGATATGCAATATCTACGCCAGGTCCCCACCTTCCCACAGTTCAGTGTCAGACATTAAGTGGATGTGATATCCTGTACACTATTACTTAACCTCTCCGGAACTCTCTGCCCTGGTCGGCCCAATTGATCGCTGTCAGCGTGGGGGGTGAAGCCCGGCATCGACGAGTATCGAGGCGGGCAATCCCCTTCCACAATGTATAAAGACCATCAATATTCTGTGTGAAAGGAAGCTGGCTGTCATCTAAGGTCATAACGCACTTTAAAAAATGAATATATCAGCGGGAAATGACTCATCCTACCTTTCCCATGAGTCCTTGAGGAGTCCATGTGTTGAGATTGTGTGCGGAAAGGACCACCGGATTATATTAAGTGCAAAAATCAATATAGAGAAGGCGAGCAGGGAGGATAGGTCCTCGTTAGGTGCTCCGCAGTGCTTGTTTGTGACAACAGCATACTGACCTTAGAGACTTCTGCAGTTGCAGTGCAGTCTTAGTGTGCTTGTGAGGTCTGAGGTGTTACTGTGGTAACCTGGGGTGTGTGGTATTAGAGGACTGAATTCAGGGCGAGAGACCGTTTTACCCTTATCAGTTTTAAGGTGTATTTCAATTTGTTTATTTTTAGAACAGCATCTTTGACAGTTTTACTTTGCCAGTTCACCTTTTTCTCATATTTCCATGGTGACAGCAGTGTTCTATTTGTGATTTTGGCAACAGTGCTGTTATTAAAAAGTGCTTTCAGATGTCTCCATCTCATTCTTGCTCATGTGTTCTGTTTGTAATCTGTAGGTTCAACTCTCTGTAAGGATCTGAGACTTTACCTGAGCAAGTGTTTTACACCTGGATCCATGGATAGCCAACTCCAACAGGTCATACGAGAGAACCTCTACCTGCGTGCCGTGCCCTGTGAGTGACTGACACACACCTACATAATGCAGGAATACTGGGGTTTTTAAAGGAATAGTTCACCCAAAAAGGAAAATTACCCCATGATTTATTCACCCTCAAGCCATCCTAGGTATATATGACCTTCTTATTTTAGACGAATACAGTCGGTGTTATTAAAAAATTTCCTGCTTCTTCCAAGCTTTATAATGGCAGTGAATGGGTGTTAAGATTTTGAATCAAAATAAAGTGCATAAATTCATTATAAAAAGTGCTCCACACAGCTTGGGGGGAGAGGGTTAATAACGGCCTTCAGAAGTGATTGATGCATTTATGTAAGAAAAATACCCATATTTAAAACTTTATAAACTCTAATCTCTAGCTTCTACGTCCTACGTCATGCGCTGGAACGCCACTCGCGTGCACGACAGTTAGCGGAAGCTAGAGATTATGGTTTGTAAAGTTGTAAATGTGGATATTTTTTGTACACAAATGCATCGACTCACTTCATAAGGCCTTTATTAAGCCCCCTAAGCGGCGTAGAGCACTTTATATGATGGATGAATGTACTTTCTTGGACTTCAAAATCTCAACAGCCATTCACTGCCATTATAAAGTTCGAAAGAGCCAGGACATTTTTTAATATAACTTCCTTTGTATTCATCTGAAAGAAGAAAGTCATATACAGTGCACAGCATAAATGAGTACACTCCCTCTTAAACTTAACAAATTCAGCAATTACTCTTTACTTAGAAGACATGTTAGGGTTCTTTAGAGATATAATATTCTAGCAAGTCTGCTTGATCAGTTACCAAAGAAGAATGTTAAAATTATTCAGAAAAAAAAATCTTATCAAAGTGATAAAGTGTTGTGTTGAAAAAATGAGTACACCCTCCTGAAGGTTACTAAATAAAACTAAATAAAAATTACTGGTGCAACTTTAAGGCAAGTTTTGATCAACAGGTAAGTATGCAATTGAAAGTGCCCACTGAATCATACTCAGACTTAATGCTGGCAACAATGAAACCACTTGAGAGAGAACTGTCAGGAGATTTATTTCTTAGCATAGAAGAAGCCAATGGAACAAGAGGAATACTAAATTATTGTATTTATTTACGTTTGAAAATATAGCAAAAATAACACAGAAATTCAAAAACAATGAACTTTTGACAAGACCCCTGAAATAATCAGGTTTTTCATTTAGTGACGAGTAAGTTTTTGCTCAAAAAGAGCAGGAGAAACACCAAGAAAGTGTCTTAGAGCTGGCAAAAGCTATTAAAAAAAGAGTCACACTTTATCTCACTGAGTAAGATGCATGGTTGTTTATCCACACCAGAACTATCTACTGTAGCCAAAGCACAATAAACTCATTTAGCTTTTTCCAAGGCCCATATTTACAAAACATGAACTTCCTGGAAATCCATACTCTGGTCTCATGAGACCAAATCAATAATTTTGGGTCTAACAGCATCCAAAATGTTCTGGTGTTGCTAGAGGAGGAGTACGGTGAGAAGTGCCTGGTTCCCACAGTGACGTTCAGTTGTAGTAAAGCTCTTATATAGGGATGTATAAGTGCTAAAGGTGTGAGGAGGTTGTGCTTTATCAGTGCTGTCATGAATTCACTCACCACTGTGTGATGTAATATAAAAACTTGAAACAGAAGATGCTAACCTCTCCTCATTCCATGCATTGTTAGGCATTTTTTCAGCATGACAATGAAGATATTCATTCTCCCAAGGTGAAAATCCTTCACTGGATATTTATTTCACTCAGTCTTAATACTCTTGAATAGCTGTGGGAGATTCTGTAGAGACAAGCTGAGCAACACTCATTAAGGACCAGGGCTTTTATGGAGGTTGTCCTCCAGGAGATAAACAGGACAGATGTGAAAATTTGTCATGAACTTGTACACTCAGTGCCAAGAAGGGTCAGAGCAGTGTATTTAGAGTTATGGAGGACATATTAAGTACTAGAATATTACACTTTGTTGAATAAAATCTAGGTTGTACTCATTTCTGCAAATTCTTCATTTAAACAAAATTGTCTACGTTACTTATTTTACGGATATTAAAGGCATATATTTCTGTTTTTATTAAGAATATGATTAATACATCTCAAATTTGCCATCTTTCTATGAATTACATTAGTGATCATTAAGAAAATACATCTTTTATATTTAATCAGAGGGGGTGTACTCATTTATGCTGTGCGCTGTACACCTAGAATGGCCTAAGGGTCTGCTTTGCAAATCATGGGGTAAATTTTTTGAACTATCCTTTTAACACAGGATGTCAAACTAATTGTGGAGAAAAGATGTAAATATGCATTAACTGTCCATCTGAGTGAGTTTACACAACTTTTGGGAGTAAAGGCAAACATTTTTTTTTTTTAATCTGTGTCTAAAAACAAAGTCATGCTTACAAGATACCAGATTGGCACAACAAGTGCTTTTGAGGATAATATAATCACTGGATTTGTCAGTGTTTGATATTAAAGGTGCACAAATGCTTTATTCAAGCTTCAGGGAAAATCAGATTTTTTTCTTTTCTTAAATCTTTTTTTTTTTTAGACTGACTGTTTAAACTGCTACACATAGCTTGATATTTCTGTTGAGTCGCGAGTTGTTATAGTATGATGCAAACTTACATACAGCACTGTAGGTTCACCATGCGTGAGACTTTAGTGGTACAGTAGATGCTGAGTCATATATTATGTTTTCTGTTAGAGCACTATTCATATTCTTATTTATTTAAAAATAAATTATTTTAAAGGGCACCTATTATGCCTCTTTTTACAAGATGCAATATTGGTCTTGAGTGTCCCTAGAATGTGTCTGTGACGTTTCAGCTCAAAATACCCCAGAGATCATTTATTACAACACCTGAAAAATGTCATTTTTGGGCCATGTCTAAAAAAAGAGCTGTTTTGGTGTGTATCACTTTAAATGCAAATGAGCTGCATATACCTGTCTTCAAAAGAGGACGTAGCATATACATCCCTGCTTTGCATACCTACAGAAATAACCGGTAGGTAGAAGCAACAAGACTGAGAGCGAGAAGCCAAACACACCAAAAGTGGGACGAAACACCTCAATGTTACAGAGCTCGCACCTCGCTGACCTGTCATTGAGGAGGACATGTTTGCTAGCACCACCAAATGGACAGCACGACGCTGATCTGTTACAATACTTTGATAACGTACGCACACATATATGGTTAAAACATTAGCTAAGCACTATAACGACATGACATTCACAAAGCACAAAGTACTAATTTTTACACAAGCAAAATTCTGATCAATGACTTTACACATTTTTAACACATTTTTTAACACAAGTATTTTCCTTAAAACTCTTCATATACCTCCACTCCATTATTTAAATTAATTTACATTGCAAAATGGATCAGACCTTATGCTTTTTACTCATAGGTCTGGCCACACAAGATTATACAATATGTAAAATGACTCCCTGCTGCTTCTCTACCCACCAAGGGCTCCTTGGCCTTAAAAAGGCTGAAGACCCCTGCAGTAGAACAACTGCATTGAAACCACAAACGAGAAAGATACTGAAATGCATCAGCCAGCAAAAGCATCCATGCAATCTCATGCTTTGATGCACTCAGAGACTGTAAACAAATCCAGTTTACAATCACGTCAAGCCTCATGCGGAGTCAAAGGTTCAGTCACTTTGAGGCAATGCAATGCACTTTAACCATTGCCATGGCAACTGTCATCAAATGTCACAGCAGTGCGCTTGTTGTGAATGGCACTGTTCCATATTTTGCCTTGGCAACAAAACTGCAACTATTTTCAGAAATGATTGCATGCACTTATTAATGCATAGCTCCTGCTAGCCCCTTTAAAACATCAGGCACCCGTTTACCATCACAGCTGATGCATTTAATACGTCCCGCATTTCACCTATTTCCTGCTCTTGAATCCCAAAGCTTCACATTTGTCTTTGTCTCCAGCCTGAGGTACCCTGCTGTGCCTTTCAGCGCTCCTGTGCATGCATATACGCATAAACGCGTCAGCACCCAAACACAAACCCATTCACGCATGCTTGCGAATGTACACATAAGCACACTCTTATTTGTGCATCCATTCACGTAACGCTTTATCTGTCAGTCGGGTTCAGTTACATAGCCTGTCTACTCGAAATAAAAAGGCTTTCCCAAATAACACGTTTATTCATCACATCATTATTTTGACACCATAAAGCAGCTAATTTTACTGTCACCTCTCTGAATAGATTGCAGGCAATTTAGAAGACTGTGAACTGTAAGATGCTCCTCTTTTCTGTTCTTTTAAGATAAAATAGCACAGGTGTGTCAGTATATAAGAACACTCTGTGTTTAACCAGGTGCTTAATGTCATGCTAAATGGTTAGCATGGGCTTGCATTTGGGCTTTTAAAGTGCACATTAAGTCAGCATTATTTACTTTTCTTAAACGTGTTCCTGGTTTTATTTTGCGTAATTCATCAGTACGTGTTAT
The DNA here is from genome assembly GCA_019740295.1 of Labeo calbasu. Lineage (NCBI taxonomy): Eukaryota > Metazoa > Chordata > Actinopteri > Cypriniformes > Cyprinidae > Labeo > Labeo calbasu. The sequence goes on from JAHKKF010536181.1 coordinate 23,213, forward strand.
TCCAAAGAAAAAAAAATGATTCTTAGTAATCATTCCTCAACTGTCCTTTCCAGCTGACATCACAGATCGCTATATTTCAACCCCAACCACCTGGCTCTGTTCTAAAAATGTACACCTGCTTTTCACAATCCAATCAACTCCTGATGAATATATATTTTTTTCTTGTTAAATATCCAGTTTAACTCAGAAATGTCATGTTACGGATGTAAAAAGCCGTCAAAATCCTTAAAATGAACATTTTGTCATTAATTGCTCACCCTCATGTCATTCCAAACATGTAAGACCTTTGTTCATCTTCAGAACCCAAATTAAGATATTTTGATAAAATCCAAGAGCTTTCTGACCCTGCATAGACATCAATGCAACTGAAACATTCAAGGCCCAAAAAGATAGTAAGGATATTGTTAAAATTGTCCATGTGACATCAGTGGTTCAACCTTCATTTTATGAAGCTATGAGAATACATTTTGTGTGCAAAGAAAATAAAAAATAACGACTTTATTCAACAGTTTTTTCTCTTCCGTGTTAATCTTCGTCGTGTGTTCAGGGGAGTCGTGTGGTGATGCTGATGCAGGAGCCAGCGGAAGACAAGAAATGATTGAATAAAGTCATTATTTTTGTTTTCTTTGCGCACAAAAAGTATTCTCGTAGCTTCATAAAATTACAGTTAAACCACTGATGTCACATGGACAATTTTAACAATGTCCTTACTGCCTTTCTGGGCCTTGAGCGTGTCAGTTGCTGTCTATGTATGGTCATTTGGGGTCTTCATTTGTGTTCCAAAGATGAACAAAGGTTTAGGAACGACATGAGGGTGAGTAATTAATGACCAAATTTTCATTTTTGGGTGAACTATCCCTTTAATGTCTCATTCTACACATTCATTAAAGATTCATTTTAAAGTAAATGCATAGGGTTCAGTTGTGTTGCATTAAAATGTCATTATTTCAAGAGGGAAAACCACTCATGTGCTTTTTACATGAGCTGTCATTAGGATTAATGCAATACAGGCACTGTGATGTCATATATGGGCTGTATAATACCTTGGGACAATGCAGTGTTTTGTTATTAAAGGATGATTTATTGTACATAGTGGCTAAAGGCTTTTAAGTCATTACAATCCTGCTTGATGTTGAATAACTATGTGTTGTATATGTGATAGGCGCACTACCTCATAAACCACGTACCTTTTCTCTTCCTGAAGACTTTTGCTTCAGAACCATTTGTTATGTTGGCAAGGTCGATTGATCAAGGTGTGCAGGTTTCCTACTGTATCTTTTCCACAACACAGAAGAGTTGCAATGATCAGTTCAGCCTAAATCGGGACGTACTGCTAATCTACCTCAGGAAAATCCACTTTTCTCAACTCTGATTTGAGATGGAAAGCTAAGAGGAAGTTGTATAATCTCATCACCGTGGGATTATAGAGCGAGTCTGAAATGTTTGAAATCATAATCAGGTGTCGCCTGACACCGCCAGAGTCATATGCAAACAGACACACAGAGTTTGTTTAATTTATAGTTAATATGTAAACGCTGTTATGTAAGTGATTTTAACTCACTCAGACATATCTCCGCCTTTTTCAAGGCCAATCAAGTTGTTATAAGTGTGTGTATATGTGCGACAGCTGTGTCTCTGTTTTCTGAGATTCAAACATCAAATGTATCAGAGCAGACTTGCCTACTGGTGATGTCAGGATGTGCATGTTTTTTTTTTTTTCAAAAAATGCATTCGATTTTTAGCAAAGGGAAGATGCGAGTTTATGAAAAAATAATGATCTTTTAAAATGCCCTCTGTGTTTGTGGCACTACTGGTCTTTCTATTTTTACATTCTCTGTTTAAATGGCTTGTTGTCTGCTTATAACAAATTCATACGTCTGTCTTTTTTTGCTGTTAAGCAAAAAGCAAAGCAAAAACACTGTCTTTTTTTTTCTAATTACATTCTTATTTATGCTCTCCCTGTTTTGTCCCAGGTACAACCAGGCAACCACGGGATGGAGAGATCTCAGGGGTGGATTATAATTTTGTGTCCATTGAAGAATTCTTCTCCCTTGAAGAGTCTGGAGCCCTGCTGGAAAGTGGGAAGTTTAAAGGTCAGAGTCAGTTTTGGGAAAACATTGTTTCACAAACGGGTGTCTGGGACCACTAGGGGCCTTGGAAAACTTCCAAGGGAGGCTCACCATAACGTAAAATTACACCAGCAGTCAAAAGTTTCTGAACAGTAAGATTTTAATGTCTTCTGCTCACCAAGCCTGCATTTATTTGATCCAAAGTACAGCGAAAACAGTACAAATTTGAAATATTTTTACTATTTAAAATAAATTGTATTTGAATATATTTTAAAATGTAATTTATTTCTGTGATCAATGCTAAATTTTCAGCATCATTACTCCAGTCTTCAGTGTCACATGATCCTTCAGAAATCATTCTAATATATTTGCTGTTCAAGAAACATTTTTTAAAAATTATTATCAATATTTAAAACAGTTGCATACATTTTTTAGGATTCTTTGATGAATAGAAAGATCCAAAAATCAGCATTTTAAATAAAAAGCACATCTTAAATAAAAAGCTTTTGTAACATTATACACTATACCATTCAAAATCTTGGAGTCAGTATAATTTTTTGTTTGTTTTGGGAAAGAAATAATAGAAATTAATACTTCTATTTAGCAAGAATGCTTTAAATTGATCAAAAGTGATGATAAAGACTTTTATAATGTTACAAAAGATTTATATTTCAGATAAATCCTTTCTGTTCATCAAAGAAACCTGAAAAAAAATCTACTCAGCTGTTTTCAAAATAATAATAATAAATATTTTTTGATGAGCAAATCAGATTATTAATGGTTTCTGAAGGAGCATGTGACTGGAGTAATGATGCTATTTATTTTAAATAGTTATTTTAAATAGTAAATATATTGAAAAATGTTTGCTGTACTTTGGATCAAATAAATGCAGGCTTGGTGAGAAGAAAAGACTTCTTTTTTAAACCATTAAAAATCTTACTGTTCAAAAACTTATGACCAGTAGTATATTAGAAAAGTAGTGTAAATAAAAAAGCTAAAACAACTAAATATCAAGATATTTCTTATTTTAATATTATGATTCCCAATGTCTTGCAAAACCTGAATAGATAAGAAAGTTACATTTTGCCATAGACATTAGTATAATTAAAAAAAAAAAAATTGTAGTTATTCCAAGCTCTAAAATCATTTATTGGGCAGAAATTGTGGGCAAAGTATGTTTAAAAATCCATATTAATACTTATCTAGTAAACAACATCAACTGGAAAAATCATGTAATATCATGGGTTAAAAAGAGTGGGATCCCTGAAACCTATGGAATTATGAAATGCATTATTTATTTATTTATTTTCAAGTATAATTATTTTAGTTTTTCTTTTCAAAAACTATGAGTGCCAATAGAATAAAACAAGTTTTTAAAACAAAACAAGGGCTAAAGGGCCTTTAAAATTTTGTGGAAAGTGGTTTTGTTAAATAAAAATGCTTATTTGGAAACCTACACAAAAAACTTTACCTGAAGTACTCTGACCACCTTTCACATTTAGGCTGATTTGATGTTTTTCAGCTACCAGTGTGAGTGTTTTACACATTTTACCATGTTTAAATTCTTTCTATTACAGAGCTATAACCTAAAGTTCACAAAATTCATATTCAAGTTATATATAAACATGTGGAACAGACAGGCCTTGTTTTGGATACAGGAATTATTTACTGTTCAGCCGAGTTTGTGTGTGCATGCATTTGAGTTTGTGTGTGCTTGTGAACACATGGTGAGGGTCAGGGCGTCACGCCAGAGCTCCAAATGCTCAAGCCAATCAGAATCAAGAGAAGCACCCTCCAGACTGCGGAGAAAAGTGCCGTGTTGGCTCGGTTCTGTCCTCCAACATTATCAGCAGAAAGAGCTGAAAAAGAGCCCTAATGGAGAGAGAACAAGCGTGTAACGCAGACTGATGTCTGAGCCTGCTGATGTCTTTGTTAAGGGTCTCACACACAGCTGCAGATTCACACTATGACATCCTTCAGAGTTGCAGCTCTTGGATTTATGAATATGTTTCCGCTGACTCGTGTTTTTGATGCCACTGCACCACTTTCCTTTGTCTTTGAAAACTAAGAAAGATATTGTTCACCTATTATGTCTATCTCAATCCCAAATGAAATTGGTTTTGAGGTTTTTACGCAATTTTGTTTTGGGGAACTTAAACAGTAAGGGGGCCGTTGCACTTTGGATGTCCCGAGTTCAAGTCCCAGCTCGCAGACCTTTCCTGATCCAGTCCCCTTCTCTCTCTCTCCCATCTCACTTCCTGTCAATACTTAACTATCCTATCATAATAAAGGTGAAAATGCCAAAAATAAATCTTTAAAAAAAAATTTCTATTTGAGTATATTATAAAATATATTTATTCCTGTCATGGCAAAGCTGAATTAGCAGTCATTACTCCAGTCTTCAGAGTCACTTGATCCTTCAGAAAACATTCTAGTATACTGATTTAGTGATCAAGAAA
>JAHKKF010536182.1:0-13438 GCA_019740295.1 Labeo calbasu
AATTTCCCTTAATTTAATTTTATAATTCACTTATTTGGTACTAAGACAATATACCAACAAGACAATACTATTTCAAAACAGCAAATGCAGTCTTTAACTAAAGTTACTTTAGTCTAAAATATGTTAACAAGGCAAGTAGCGATAGTTGACCACATTAATCCTCAAATATTAGCGTATTTTATATTTTAAATACAACATTGATATAACTACATATACATGTCGATGTATTTTATAAATGATGTAAATACATTCTTTTATTGTCTACTAATTAACCAAAATCGCACTTCTGCCTCTCCAACTCTATGTATTCCCAATTGCCTGCTATGAACTTCCTGAAACTATTTGAAGTCTACACGAATCACGTGACGATCGAGCGTTTTGAACTTCCATTGTCGCAACTCTCGCTCTATATGGCTCTGATGTAAACAAGACCGTCCTTCCAGAGGGGCGGGTTGAGCAGAGCTCATTTGCATTTAAAGGAACAACCCCTTAGAATGAGATGATTTTTGCTGAGCTCATTTTGACAAGGTAAAAAGGGTGTTGTTTTACAAAACCATTGAGAATTTTTAATCAAAGTATATTAGAGACTTTTTATTAAGACCCTAAAGAATCACATCAACTTGTGGAAAATGGGCATCTGATGACCCCTTTAAATCCAAGGTTTAAAACGTAAACGCACTAGTGTAATCAGGGCCTGAAACGCAAAACTAAAGCTAAGTTTACACGACAACGATGTAGTCAAAAATTGAAAAGTTTTTTCCTGCGTTTTCAAAAAGTTTCACGTATACACCACAACATTTTTAAAATGATTTGCGTTTACACATCCGCGAAAAGGGTCGAAAACGTTGTATCACGTATGCCAGGCTAGTTGTTCGCGCTTGCCTTTAAAATCGACATGTACTGCACGTCCACATACCTAACGTACTACGCACACGCATGACGTCAGCGTTTTCAAAGATTCCCCTATTGGCTGTTTACACTGAAACGATAACAGTGACCTTATGCGTTTTCAGTCCCCAAAACGCTGTTGCTGTGTAAACGAACGGGCAAAACGCATAAAAAGTTAACAGTTTAAAAATGTTGTCATGTAAACGGCCTCTTAGTGAACCTCTTTAACCTTGAAAACCGAGATTTTCGTTTTAGATTGAAAACTCCGGGGTTGCGTTTCAGTGTAAACGGACCAAAATAGAGATTTTTTTTTTTTTGAAAACGATAGCGGGGCAGCCCACATTTGGTCTGCATATCGTTGACGGCCGTGTAAAGTTTGGACAGAGGTGCAGAAAACGCCACTGACGACGAGGGTCGTTTTCATTTTAAAACGTTGTTTTGGTTATCTACTCTTATGTAAAAATACATTTTTAAAAAAACAGTAATTAGTAATTGCTTAGTTACATGTTCCATCTATTATAAATGCACCAGAGATCACACATTGTTTTATTAATTCAGAGAAACCGTCAAATCGAAAAATAACCAGTAATGCAAACCTTCCCAAAAGGCACCAGCAAATGTATATTAGTATATTGTGTATATTTGAATATATTTTTATAATGTATGTTTGAAAGATTGTGGAAACTATGCAACAATCCACTGTGGAAGTTGCAGTGAAATTATGTGTTTTAGCACAAATGGAATGCTCTATTAAATGGAATGACAAATGGTTTTGGTGATTAATAAATCCATTTGTTATACCACTTACCTCTCATGACAGCTTATATAGATGGAAACATAACTAAAATGCACAAAGTCAGTATACATTGGATATCTTTTGCAGCTTAGTGGTTGTAGATAAGAGAGTGTTAAAGTTACTATTCAGAGTTGTCAATGTGACGTGCCCTGCAACAAAGGCATGCCGATAGAAACGTCTCACTCACATACTGTGTGCACATTCTCATTGTAGTCAAACACCATGAAAGCAGACCGAAATAAACCAGGAAAAAAATTATTTACATAATTAACATATGAAAAATTTAAATTATGCATTTGCATGTTGTGCATATGGTGGGATTTAATGAACTGAACATTAAAATTGCCCATATTCCTATGGTAATTTTAAGCAGGAATAGTGAAATAAGCTAAATAAGCAATCTATTCTTGTGTTTATGTCAGCGACAAATTATACTTGTGAACTTTGTTGAAATCTTTAGGAGAAAATGCAAATTAGGAATTGCATTTGCTGGGTTCACACCAGGTGTAGATACAGAATAAAAGCACTTCTGCGGGTAGACCTCAGATTAGAGTGTGCTGGGAGCAGCAGCTCTATTTTAGGCCTGCGTGCATAGTTAAGTGCAGCTGTCACCAGCCAAACGCTGGTACAGTGAATTCGAAAGCCAACCGAGTAGGAAGCTGGAAAGAATAGTCTGTTTGCGTAAAAACTGCTTGGCCTGCATGGTGTTGAGCAACACACACTTCATCAACAATTTAATATGTGATCAAATAAGCAAATCAAGCATGTGATAAATATTATACTGAATAATTAAAAAAAAAAAAAAAAAAAGCCAGCCTTGTTATCCACCTTATTTTTGCTGAAGAGTGGGCGTGACCATTTGTAATTTTTAAAGGTCTGGCTTCCGGCCTCATTTGTGTCCAGCTATATTTAGCTGTACAAAACAGCTCGTTTTGCTGCTTTTATTGCAAAATGGTGTCTTACCATGTTATTTTAATATATTATCTTAATTATAAAAACACTGGTGTGTAGTGCAAACAGTTTTACCATTTACTGCACATTGTTATTCTTCTCGTTATTTCCCTATAGTGGCTAATGAACCAGAAGTCTCGCCCATAGGCTTACTTCCACGTTGAAGAAAAAGACGGATAAGAATCTGCTTACTGCATACAAATAAGTCAAGAAACAAGAAGAGAGAATCACTTAACATTTTGCATAGGATCTTTATTGACCATAAATGTGTGCAAATCACATATGAAAGAAAAAGAAAGAAAAGACACAATATTTCCCTCAGAGGAATAAATTCAGCCCCGTATAATCTTCCCTGCAGTGTAAAAGTATAAATAAAGAACCACAACGAGTCCCATTTCACACAGGTTGTCACACACTACAAAAGAAAGAAAAGACAATTAGAAATCATTATAATTGATTCTTTAAATAAACAGATGTCTTCAAAACATAAGAAATATTTACAATTATATATTTATTAAAATATTATATATATAAAAGGAGTTCAAATATAGAAGTTATCTGAGCTGCTTTCATACATCAACATGAGGATCAGGGGCTTTCAAGCTCCAAACAAAACATAAAAAGGGCACCAGAAAAGTAGTCCTTATGACTTATGCACTGTATTCAGAGTTATCTGAAGCTATACAGCATAATAGCTTTGTGTGAGGAACAGCCTTAAATGACATATGTGACCCTGGACCACAAAACCAGTCTTAAGTCGCTGGGGTATATTTGTAGCAATAGCCAAAAATACACTGTCAAAATGATAGATTTTTCTTTTATGCCAAAATTCATTAAAGATAATGTTTCATGAAGATATTTTGTAAATTTCCTACTGTAAATATATCAACTTAATTTTTGATTAGTAATATGCATTGAACTTAATTTGGACAAATTTAAAGGCGATTTTCTCAATATTTAGATTTTTTTGCATCCTCAGATTCCATATACTGAAATAGTTATATCTCAGCCAAATATTGTTCGATCCTAACAAACCATACATCAATGGAAAGCTTATTTATTCAGGTTGATGACGTATAAAGCTCAATTTTGTGGTCACCATTCATTTTTATTGTATGGAAGAGAACAGCTTGGCTATATGCTATAAATAATCCACAGAAGTCATGTAGAAAACTTGGGAAAATGACTTTCAAGTGAACTATTCCTTTGAAATAAATCCGCAGTGCACACAGACAAAATTCAAGGTTGTGGTGGCCAAGATGTAGAAAAATGAATGTGAGAAATATCACTAAGGATACCACTTACCATTCACTCAATCTGATGATAACAGTGGTGTTATATCTTAAAACCAAGCGCCCTCATGCACTCCTTGTGTGCTTCGATGAGATGTGTGCAGCTTTCTTCTCCCTTTTCAATTATGCTGCAATGAAGACAACACTGTGTCATGGGATCTTGCTAAAATGTGTAGGATGAGTTCACCCAAAAATAAAAAGTCTGTCATTATTTACTCACCCTCATGTTGCTCCAAACCGTTTTGATTGAACACAGAACGAGAAATGTGAACTCTAGTAATCAGACTAGTTTTACAAGTAATAAAGTTCGAAAACTTCCTTTATACTGAGCAGTGCAATCCTTCAAAAATTCTTGTGCTTCACAGAAGAAAGTAAGTCTTTTGCAGGTTTGGAACAACATGAGAAATAATTATATAAATAATGCCTGAAGCAGAAGCATTTTTAAAGCGGAAGTAAACTAACAGCTAGAGATCTCCTTACCATGCATCTCTTGCTTTTTTGGTCTCAGGACACGCACAGCATGGTTTCAGAGGTTTCTTCTGCTCTCCCCCCTCTATTGCTGGTGAAGCCTCCACACTGGCTGCTGACAGGCTCGACATGTCCACTTTTAAACGCTGTCTGAGAAAAACAAAAGAGCAGGGGACACAATGATTATAAGGTCCAAACTTCCGTTTTAACATTACACAATTTGAACAGTCAGTAGCGTGCAGCAAACAAGCCACCATATTACTAGGTACATCATGTCCTCTGCTGTTCAACGTTTCGTTATTAAATATTAAACCCAGCTGTTATACCTCGCAGTCAAAGAAGCTGTATCTTATCGTGTATTTGTGTATCAAATCGTGCTGTCAGGTATAAACAAATAAAAAATATCTCTGACAAACTTTTACTCACTCTGTATGAAGTAGAAACTGATGTAACGTTACTCACATGTGTCCTTCCTTACACAACCCGCGGCTGTCAAATAACAGCACGACCCCGTGAATGCGGAAGTGTGGCGTAGCTTCCGGGTCAACGACTTTACATAAAACAACCATATTAACAACTAAGCTACAGCCATTTATAACCTAAATATGATTTATATTCACACACAGGTTAATGGCAAAACGTAAACAAAACGCGCTTTAATCTAAAATCATGGCATAACAACATATCGAACAGTAAAACACAATAAAAGTCTCGTACAGAATAGAGGTCGTTTAGAAGTTTCGGTTTATAAATATTATTTATATTATCATAATATTGTTTTATCATTAGCTAACATTTTAGTGTATTAATTTGAATACATATTTTAACAGAATTGTAATTATACACTAGTAGTCAAACATTTTTGAACAGTAAGATTTTTAATGTTTTTTTGTTGTTGTTGTTTTTAATGAAGTCTCTTTTGCTCACCAAGCATGCATTTATTTGATCCAAAGTACAGCAAAACATAACATTTTGAAATATTTTTACTATATCAAATAACTGTGTTCTATTGTGAATATATTTTAAAATGTAATTTATTCCTGTGAATTCAAAGCTGAATTTTTAGCATCATTACTCCAGTCACATGATACTTTAGAAATCATTGTAATATTCTAATTTGCTGCTCAAAAAATATTATTATTATTATTATTATTATTATTATTATTATTATTATTATTATGTTGAAAACAGCTGAGTGGATTTTGTTCGGGTTTCTTTGATGAGTAAAACATTTAGAAGAACAGCATTTATTTAAATAAGAAGTCTTCTATTTTCTATCTTCTATAAATCTTTTGATCAATTTAAAGCATCCTGGTTAAATAAAAGTATTAATTTCTATTTCTTTTCCAAAAAAAAAAAAAAAAAGACTGGAGTAATGATACTGAAAATGTAGATTTGATCACAGGAATAAATTACATTTTAAAATAAATTCATATAGAAAGCAGTTATTTTAAATAGTAAAAAAATACTGCTGTATTACTGCATTATTGCTGTATTACTGCTTTTGCTGTATTTTGGATCAAATAAATGCAGGCTTTTCTTAAAAACATTAAAAATCTTACTGTTCAAAAACTTTTGACTGGTAGTGTATATTTAATGGTTTAATCATATTGTGTCATATTTCCAATTTATGTCAGATAAGCATCACAAACAATTTTTTTCTGAGTAGGTATTTGCAGGCACGTTCACCTAACCCAGCTTTTCATTCATGCAGTTTACAAAAAAAAAAAAAAAAATGTTCATAATGATACAGCTTAGATGACTGCTGATGTTGATGATAATAGTTTTTTTGTGAGAATTGTCTGTGTGATACATCTACTCTCTTTGTTCAGAACAATCTATATGTTTTTTTCAAGAACTTCTCAAAAGATACTATAGAACTTAGACTTGTTTTACACTCTAGATATATTCAGCACATAGTGGATCTCCAAAAGAAGTGCAATGAGGACAAATATAGCTTTCATGTAGATCTTAATCTCTGTACAAAAAATAAAGTGATTTCAGGGTTACTACATTTAGTATTTCATTTGACACCATAAATTTGAAAATGGTTATCGTATTGTGAGCTTTTGAGGACAGATTTATTGTCATTCAAATCTAATTTACATGAGGAGAGAAATAATAGCTACATCTAAATGATAATCAGCTGATAATCAGACTAGCTGAAACAGAACCCAAACCCCAAAGTAATAAAAACAATGCTGTCTTGGGTATGCCTGTCAGTGAGTGTGCAACTTGCATCAAGTCTGACACATACTTTTTTCAAACACTGGCTAACAGCTTATATTGCAAAATATCTTGTCTTGATAAATGTTTATATTGCATTTTCCCTGCATGTTTCTGCTACGTTCAGCGTGCTATGAGCGGCAAAAATAGAACATTTCAGTCATGACGTCAATTTGTAGGCCAACACAGAATGCCAACTCAGCATAGATTCCCACAGGCATTTCTACTGGGTTTTTAGTGTATTTTTATTTGTTTGTATGTTATGCTTAATTTATGAGTTGAGAATAGGTGACTTTGCAGATTTATTCTACAACATAAATTAAACAGCCATACTGTACCTCAAACATGAACTTAGAAAGTGCTGTATCCGATTAATAACACATAATTTGTCAAACATGTGAACAGATGTGTAATTAATCAGAAAACCATTGCAGTACTATTGTACATTTTTAAACATGATGTCAAAATTCATGTGTCATGTGTTAAGTATGACACACACACACACATATATACATACAATCCCTTTCAAAAGATTTTTAATGTTTTTTTTGTAATGGAGTCGCTTATGCTCATTAAGGCTGTATTTATTTGATCAAAAATACAGAAAAAAATGCAATTTCTAATATTGGTTTCCTGTTTCCTGCATTATATATATATATATAAATATATATATAGTTTTAAATATTTTGTTACTAAAACCAGTGACTAGTTATGTTTTAATGATTTTAATCAACCACTTGATAACTGAATGCAATGTGATATGTAGATTACAATGAATGTACGCAGTTTAGGTGTTTGTTGCCTTCTGAGAACATAAGATCAGTTACCGTTACATTACTTGAATACCACTCTGAAATTCAACACTGTATTGTGACTCTAATAAACATAGGCTGCCAATGCAACACAATACTGTATTCAGTTTACTGGAGGTCTAGTGAGCTCCACCACTGTGATGTGGTAAGCTGCAGGTGATGTGGTAAGCTGCAAACTGGTCTGTGAAACACAGACCAGTTTGTACCTAAGAAATACTGATTTCTCCAAAAATAGATACCTTTATTCTGTCTCTTTCCGAAATAGCCAAATTATCTGTGCACTCATGTGTGTTCATTAGAAAGAATCTCTTTGTCATATCAGTACAGTCATTTACGCACAATAAGAGCGTGAGTAATTCTATCACCTCCCATTGTCAGCCTTGGGTCCGGTTCTATCAGAACCATCTGTCTAGTTCAGATGACAATAGTTGTGATATTCAAAACCACCTCGTGTCAAAGAACCGCCCCGCAGTCCAGATGAGCTGAGCTGATGTGAGCGCGAGGCAGAGATACTGAATAGTTGATGAGACAATAGTTAGTTTGACAGAGGGGAAAGAATGGAAAGTCGGGAACTTATCTCCTTCTCCATTCTGGACCGAGCCAGAGAACTGTGATGGAAAATTACTCTCTGACTCTGCATGTGCACGCCTGAGAGAGAGAGAGAAAGCAAGAGAGCGAGCGTGAAGACGAAGAAGAAAAGTGGATGAAATGGTCAGCATAAAAGAAAGTCCAGAAATAAAGTTGTCAGAGAGGCACGGTGAGAGATGTTAGAGGTGCTTCGGTGATCACAGTGCTTAGTCAGGGCCTGAAAATGCAGCGTATCGCACCTGAGAATCACAGGCGGCGCTTCAGTTGGAGCGGGTGGAAAAACCTACTGCTGCCGCAGTTGAACAGACGCTCGCTCTACGTCTACGGCAGTGAGGTGGCTGTGGAGAAGGAGTGCGTTAGACAGAAAGAGGAAGGCGTTTTCGTCATCCATCCCTTCAGTCGCTTAAGGTACTGTACATTTAACCCATCCTGCCGTTTTTATGTAGTAGTGTTTTTTTTATACTTTCTAATTAAAATAATAAATAAAAAAAGGTAATAAAATTGAATAAAAATGTATTTAAATTTAAAATAAAATATATGTTATAAAATAAAATAGAACACTACTAATGAGTTCTGAAAAGGAAAAACTGTCAAAAATGCCATCTTGTCCTTATTTTTGCAGGAGTTATTACATCATGTGTATGGTGGCCATAACATTTCTCAATCTAATTGGCATTCCGATGGAGATTGCTTTTCTAGATGGGAACAGTGGAGTCGGTTGGGAGGGTTTTAACGTGTTCTCGGACACTCTGTTCCTGATTGACGTGGGGCTTAACTTTCGTATGGGGATCATTAAGGAGGACAGTGAGGTAGGGATTAGCCCTAGACATTACAAATATCACATTGCTTAAATTTCTCCAATGAATCTTCCTGTATGTTACACAGGGAGCAATTCTGGATTTGAAAAGCATTCGACAACAGTATTTAAAAAGCTGGTTTGTACCTGACATGGTGGCAGCATTCCCAGTTGGTTACATACTACTTATTGCGGTAATGTGCCTTTTTACACACAATCTTTTGGCTGTATTGCATTGACAAAGCTTCAAATTGAAAACGTGTGTTGTGCACTTGTCATGACAGGACTTACAGTACCACGGTGACTCTCCCTCATCCAGAGCCAGCAAAATGATGCGCATCTTGATGTTTGTGAGAATCCTCAGTCTTGTTCGCCTGCTGCGTGTGTCAAGGCTTGTTAGGTTTTTCAATGAGGTGGAGAGAGTAAGTAATGAATTGCTTGAACATGTGAACCTGAGCTTATCATAATGAGACAACACTGAATATGCGCTTTATGAGTCATCATTCAGAAAATGTTTGATTTTTATACTTAATCTCTGCCCATATAGGTTTCAAATGCCAATTTGGAGGTGATGAGGGTGTTCCTGAGAATCTTGTCGTTATTTATGATGATTTTCCTGCTGTGCCACTGGAATGGTTGTATTCAGTATTTTGTGCCTATGCTTGAGGAGTTTCCCTCAGACTGCTGGGTTAGAAGAGAGAATCTAATGGTAAGTGTGTGAGCAGCATATTCACATAAACAGCTTTCCCACATTTATGGAAATTAGGGCTGGGTTTTGACACAAATTTCACAGTTCGATTCGATTCTGATTCACAAGATTCAGTTCCGATTCAATTTCATTCGATATCGATTATTTTGGATATATGTGACCCTGGACCATATTATGGATATTATGTAAAGATCATGTTCCATGAAGATATTTTGTAAATTTCCTACCGTATACATCAAAAGTTAATTTTGGATTAGTAATATGCATTGCTAAGAACTTAATTTGGACAACTTTAAAGGTGAATTTCTCAATATTTTGATTTTTTTTTTTTGCACCCTCAGATTCCAGATTTTCAAATCTCAGCCAAATATTGTTCTATCCTAACAAACCATATCAATGGAAAGCTTATTTATTCAGCTTTCAAATGATGTATAAATCTCAATTTCAAATAATTGACACTTATGACTGGTTTTGTGGTCCAGGGTAATATATTTCAGGCATTAAGGGCAAAAAACTCTAAACTAATGCTGTAAAATATACAAATATACAATATACATAAAATTAACTGATTTGTATACAAATGCTTAAATTACACACAATTGAGTTTTTATAATTATAAAGCCACAATTACGAATATATTTCTACTGCACTTCGTTTTTTATATATGAGCATTTAAACGGTGGCTGTCATAAAAACCTAAACGGATTTATTCAAACATAAATTAAACACTAAAGAACAGAAAATATAATAATTAAAATGTTATATGGTGCATATATTTAGCAAAATGCTTCTCTCAAGAATTCATTTTTAAGCTGACTAACGAGTTTCGGGTTACCGAAAAAAACAAATTTCTGAGGTAAATGTGAAGTTTCATGTTGTTTGCAAGCTGTTATACTGACCTCTTTGCTTGGTTGTAACACTGACTGAGCGATTACATTAGCCAGGATATAGATTTCGGTAAGTTGTACCTTCGGATGTTTACTCATGTATATTTCGTGCTGTAACTGATTAAAGCTGAGGCGTAACCGTAACTGACGCTGTAACTGATGCCGCTTCTATTAACTGAAAACAGAATAGACTAACCGATTATTGGGATTTAAAAAT
Source organism: Labeo calbasu (assembly GCA_019740295.1). Taxonomy (NCBI): domain Eukaryota; kingdom Metazoa; phylum Chordata; class Actinopteri; order Cypriniformes; family Cyprinidae; genus Labeo; species Labeo calbasu. Next base: position 10,631 of record JAHKKF010536182.1, read on the forward strand.
CGATATCGTTTCGTAAAAATGAGAATCGATGAAAAATCAATATTTTTACCCAGCCCTAAGAAATATAACTAAATTTGAAAACTGTACTTGCAAGGTCTGGAAATATCATGGAAATTAATACTATTTTATAATGGCATTAAAAAAAATTCATAGTAACAATAGTAAATACATATACTTTTCTATATGCTCTAGAAAGTAGTCCAACAACTTGTATATTATTGTAAAGCGGATCACTGTAACAATATTATAGCAATAATAATAATGAAATCCTGTGAGGTAATTTTCACTATGAGTGAGTCTGCTTTGTTACTACGATTAACCAATTAGAATCAGAAAAAAACGTTGCAAAAGCTGTCATTGGTGTGGTACCCTTTCAAAAGGTACTGATATGTACGTTTAAGGTACCAGTATGCACCCTTTAGGGGTAAACAATATACAAAAGTGTACCTTTTCAAAAGATAGCACCCTATTGACAACTTTTGTACTTTTTTTCTGAGAGTGTATTACAGAAGGTGTGTAATATTTTTGAATTCCCTGCTGAAAAAAAACCCAATAGAAACCATCACAGAAATTCTAATGGTTTCTACTACAAATACCATTACAATTACAAACCATCAACTTTTAACCATTAAAAATGGTTTTCTGTTGTGTGTTTGGGACATGTTCTATAAGGATTTAGTGGTTTTAACAAGCAACCAATAGAAGGCGCCCAATTGCCAGTAGAGACCAATAGGCACCATTACACTTTCCATTAAAACCAGTACAATTCCCATCATAACCGGTAAAACCATTACAAATTCTGTGAGGTTTCTATTGTTATCAGCAGGGTTGTTTTAATGTATAATGTATTAATGTCACCACTTTGTTTTGTGTAATTTCTCAGAATGCCACAGTGGGAGAGAAGTACTCTTTTGGAGTCTTTCGGGCCCTCTCTCATATGACTGCAATATCATACGGTTCCTCTGAAACACCCACAAGCAAGGAGTATACTTTTGATCAGCTGATTTAGCAAATGTTAATTATATACCACAACAATCGCAATACACAACTGATACTTATTTTAATACCTGATGTCTTTTTTTTCTTTAGATGAGGTTGAGCTGTGGATTGTCATGACTAGCATTGTGTCTGGAGCCCTCATGTACACGGTGATGGTCGCCAACACTGCTGCAATGATGACTGATGTGGACATAACAGCAAGAGCGTACAAGAACAAGGTGCAAGGAAAACAAATAAACTGCTTAAACAACATATTAGATGGTTATTGGGGATCTCATTCATATTTTCTGTTCTCTTGTGTGCATGTTTTACATAGATGAATCATCTGGAAGATTATATGACTTTCATGAAGCTTCCCAAAGCCCTTCGCATGCGCATCAACAACTACTTTCAGGCTCGGTATGCAGGGAAATGGTATGATGAGAAGGATGTCCTGAAGTGGGTGTCTTCATCCCTCAGAGAGGTACTGCTCACTGTTGGAATTGCTAGATAGTCATGGAAATGATTATTTTATTCGTGTTTTTATAACTTAAAGAATATTTGTATGGATTTGTTAGGAAATTCTGATGACCATGTGCTCGGCCCATGTGAGAAAAGTTCCTTTTTTCCGGAACTGTGATATAAACTTCATCAATGCCATTCTTCTGGAGCTGCAGTATGAGGTCTTCCAGGAGGGTGACATCATCATCCGCCAGAACACTCCTGGTGACCGCATGTTCTTCATCGAGCACGGGCAGGTCCTTGTGGAGAATGAGTTTTTCCAGAAGGAACTGTGTGATGGAGACTGCTTTGGAGGTTTGACTTGAGTCATGTTGCTTTGTCAATGCAATGTTTGTTTAGACTATGTGCAGTAGTGTGTGTTGTTTGTAATAGTCTTGAATGTCTTGAAACAACTTTTGGTTAGCTGTGTTAAAGAGATAGTTCACCCAAACATTCTGGCATCATTTACTCATCCTCAAGTTGGTCCAAACCTGTTTGAGTTTCTTTCTTCTGCTGAACACAAAAGAAAATATTTTGAAGAACGTGGGTAACTGTTGATGGTAGTCATTGAAAAATGCAAGGAAGTTAGTGGCTGAGGGAATTTTCATCTCTTTAAACAATGACTCTACTTGTTTTTTCCAGAGTCATGTCTCCTAACAAGAGGAAGGCATTTGGCCACAGTACAAGCTTTGACTATCTGTCAGCTCTTTTCCTTGTCGGTGGACTCCTTTCATTCTGTTCTGAAGGACTATCCAGACATCAGGAGGGACCTGGACACATTTCAACAGGATAAAGACTTTTTGTTATGTTGAGAAAGTAAGTATTCACTCTATCAAAGCTCTGTTTGAACTAGAGATGTTTTGTTATGTTCTAATTGTCTTTACTAGCATTTTTGAATGATAAAATACACATTTATTTAAAAAAAATCTAACTGACACCAAACTTTCTGAATGGTAATGTATATTGTAAACACTCTAAATATATGTTAGGTAAATCTTTTTAGAAATACAACACACCAATAGAGGGTTTGCACTTGCGTCACGACTTGGTCAGTTACCCGGATGCGTGGCCATATTGGCGATACTTGGATGTAAACAACAGCATGGATTGCATGGCTAATGTACTACTGAATATGTTGATCTGCTTATTTATGCTGTCTAAACCACGGAAAACACATATGGAAGGTACTAAATCATATAGAGAAGGACTTAGTAAGCAGGAAAGGGCACAATATTTCAAGTACTGCTCACTGCAGAGCCGAATGGCCTCCAGCTCACCCTCTCTGGATGTCCAGCTCCACCTCTGTGTGTACTAATGGGTGGAGTTAGG
>JAHKKF010536182.1:13488-61837 GCA_019740295.1 Labeo calbasu
TTAGGATAGGGTAAGGGGTAGGGTTAGGGTGTGGTTAGGTGTCTATCTCCACCCATTACGTCCAGCGAGGGGAGCTGGAACTAAAGCTCCTCCTATCTGGCTCTGCAGCGAGCACCCTCTCCAATATTTTGACAAACTAAAGTTAATAGGTGGTAAAGATACATACAAGCAGTATTAATGAATATAATATTTCACCTATCTGACTGGAAATTATAAGAACAAATGCGAATGTTGTCAAGATTCTTGCCCTGGAAATCTTGGTTTAGTTTAGCCAACCACAAACGCCTTTTGTTTCTCAGACAGTTTTTTGCACTCTTCTCCTTGATTTGTCGTAACTTTTGGCAGTCTATAGCACTCCAAATGTTTTTCCTGGTCTGACTGATAAGTACAGCCCAAAATAAAACAATAATTGACCAATTTCAGCAGCAATAATCAGCAAAATTTTGTTCTGTTCAGTGGCATTGTTTACGTTCAGTGCCACCAATATGGCCGATTGATGGCGCGTTGTGAAAACACTCTATAAGGATAATTAAGGATTCGAGAGCTTAATGCATTCTGATCTCTGTTTTGATTGGTAGATGGCTACACTTGCATCAAGCCCCTCCTGCAGCTTCCTCAGCATGCACTTTGCCAGATTTGCCAGCATTGCTTTTCTTGGCTCTTCCTCTATATTGGCATAGTTTTCCAGAAGTGGTTTTGGAATATTCTGTTCCAGCAGTTGGATGTGGGCTTAAGCATCCCCCTGTCGGAAAATGGACTTTGTAAAGCAAATAAAGTGTGACTTGGCAACCACACTGGAATGGGATTTCTCTGAGAATACTGATTGGATGATTTTAAACTGTCTGTAGGCCCGCTTCTTCAGCTCCTCTACTCCCTTCTGGCCTCCGCTGTTATACTACTTTCCAAATGCCCACAGGAGGATGCAGTATCACAGCTCAGCGTAACTAGTCACAATGTCACTCTTAATGTTTTTAGAATCTCTGCCGCTTTCTCCTCTAGTAGGTTTCTGCTTGTTTACACCTCCAGGATCTTCCTCTTTACGTCTTCCTCTGAAGTATCCAGAACTGCACCCACCGGTGGCCTTCATTTTCCTGTAGAGGGCATTCATTTTATCTGACTAGGTCCTCGTTGTACACTAGTCTATCAGAGAAGCCTTGATTAAAAACTGAAAATTAATTCAATATTTTGGCTAATTTGGTAGTGCTTTCTACTACTAATATAGTGGCTGAGCTCATTTTTACATGAAATATGTCGCACAAAAGTCAGCAGATTGTTCCTAAAAATCAGCACAGAGGATGTACATATCATATTCTGTCAGGGCCTAGAAAAAAACACCACATTTTACATTTAAAAATGATATTTTGGGACAAAAGGTACAATCTGCAGTTTCATAAAATGATCCGAAGAATGTAGGGAAAATTGCAGCTCTGTTTAAAAAAAGTCAAATGTTTATAAAAGTCATATTTTAAAAAGATGTTAATAAAAAATTCCTGAATAAACAGGAAAGTTTGCTTGTGTTTTTTCTTCTTAAAACTACTTGTGAAGATCACGTTATATTTTTACTTCTCTCAATACAAAAAAAGATGCACTGTTCTTTATTTTCAAGGGTAATATGTGATTATGTTCAAATTAGGCCTATAAATCAACCGTGATAGCAGTTTGATAATAGAATAGTTTTTCATGAGTTAATACACATTCAGAAATGAATTAATTCACATTCTCTTCACAGAGAAAGTTTCATTAGTCGTATATATGTTAACAAGTTACTCTTGTATGCAGATTTACAGAAACAAATAGGCCAATCAAAGTTTAAGGATAGTCTCTACTCTGTCATGGACATGTAAAACATGAATTAATAAATTATTTCTTTAAAACATGACTCAGTTCCACGTGTTTTTCCACATTAAAATGATGTATAATAACATTCAGTACATTTTCCATTTGTGTAGATGTTTTAATGTTCAGTCCTTTCATTTAAACTCTATTTTTCACAAGTGGTAACTTTTTTTTTTAATGAATGGAAAGATTCAGTTCATTTAGTTAACATAATTGGAAATAATAGTAAAGGTAAATTGAAAGAAATCTGGAATGAAGTGTCCAGAAACTAAATGAAGCATACAGCACACTGAGGAGATATCTTGTCACGACTATTGTGCTTATGTAGGGGGACATAAAAGCAGCAGTAGCCTGTCTGAAGCTCCTGTATTTTAAGTCTGGGACACATTAAAGGATGAATTGAATTGAATGGTTTGCAGTGTTAAGCGAGGAGTAGATCATTGGTCACACAATAAAAAAAATCATAATATGTACACAAAAATCAATTATTGTAATTAGGTAGTTATTCAAAAAGCACTACATGTATTGACTTGTATTTGGGTAATATTTCCAGTGATGTTCATAGAGACAAACATCTAAGGGTTTAAATATTGCTGCCCACTTTGGATAATGTGGGTCAGTGGGATTCAGGTAAAGTGGGCCGACCTTTAACCTTCAGTAATTATATGCAAATTCATTAAATACATTGACATTCACTGGTTATTTTATAGGTGACATTTATAATTTTTTTAGAAAACAGAAATAAAACTGCAGTCAGGAATTCAAGTCAGAGATGACTTGAAAGGAAACAGCGAACAGAAAGGAAGTCGAAGTTCAATCTCTGGAGTGAAGAAAGGATGAGATGAGAAAAAATAGATGTAGAATATAAAGCTTTAAAACATTGACATATTTACATATTACATATGCACGATTACATATGGTTACCATTTTAAATGTTACTTTTAATATTTTCTTTAGCCTGTTTGTTGTTGCATGTGTTATAGTCACGTCTTTAATGTATTGTAGAGTACATTTGGTATCAATATTTTGATTTATGAATATTCTGATATTCAGATTTAATTGTCATTTATTGTAATTTAATGTTAACACAACATGTTCTTTTAGCTGTTTGGAATTTCACACATGAATTGAGATGTGGATTTACACATGATTTATTTTACTCATAACCTGAAGGTTATATATTTTTGGGGTTTGTTGAATTGTTAAATATGTTTGTCTGATCATATGTGTCAATAAATCGTGTGTTTTAAATTAAGATGCAGAGTAATTTTTGATGAATAAGGAATGGTCCACTTTACCAAGCCAGCTGTCCCACTTGAAAAGAAAAGAAATTTGAGTACATGACCTCAAAATGTTTGGACTGCTTCGATCTGGACCGGGATTTGCTACTTTTAACGGCTGGAGGACGAAATAACGGCATAGAACAACTAGGTGGTAGCAATGAGCCTCACAGTGTTTGTATGTGCGTCAAGACTAACGAATCAGACAAAACGAACCCGGATGTGCCGCGAAATTTGAAACAAGAGTTAAGAGATATTTATATGTCGTTTTCTGACTCTAATTTCTAAAAACACTGAAACTCTGGTAAGGTATTATGCGATTTTATACTGAACTGAATGTGTCCAAAACAGTATCTTCCTTGTTTTTTGTTATTGTGATATATTATTGAACATATTAGCCGGACAGTCCAAAACAGTTACAGCTGATTGTTTATGGATGTAGAAAAGAAAGATTACCAGTAGTATGATTGTATATTGTAATGTTGACACTATATAAAATAATTCAGATATTCTCATATATAACGTTATATCTCATATATATCTTCTTACTGCCTTCTTACAGTCATTTCAGCCTGTAAAACCGAAGGGACATTGAGAATGAATCCCTCAGAGCGTTTCTTTGCAAAGCTGCGGAAATTGACTGTTTGTTTGGAGACTGAAAGCAACAATCTCCTGCATGCAAGTCAGAACCCTCAAGACGAAGATGGTAAGTTAAATGGCCAGGAGTTGTTTTGTAGTTATTAATAAAATAATCGAGTCATAATTATGTATTAATTGATTGATCGGTGTTATTCAGAGGATGAGGAGAATGGGGCTCAAGCACTTTACCAGCTGCACTCTGAAGTCAGAGCACTTAAGGTATGTGAGTTTAGTTATGGTTCATGATTTCACTTTATTTTTAAATATGGGCTACATTTAAGTCAAAATCATGTGCAGCGGCAAGTTCAAGATCAGTTGGCTACACATGATTCAGCTGAGCTGAGGAACTTCGTAAGAAGATGCTTGGTGTTGAAGCAGAGAACCACAGAAGACATTGACAGGCTGAAGAAACACTACGAGAAATATGGCTATAGACCACGAACAGCAAGACAGGGAAAAACAGGTAAATCTTTATTACAACTCAGAATGCTGGATGTTTATTACATCCTCTGCTTGGCTGTCGTAATAATCTATTGTCTGTAATTGATGATTAAAATAGAATTTTTATGCTCTGCTACGATTATGTTTATTTCAATGGAAATGTTTTTATTTCACTATTCTAGAGATGAGAAAGGAGGCTGAAGAACAAGCAGAGAGAGATTCAGAAAAGCTGGATGCAGCAGAGGAAGATGAAGAGATTGGACAAGGCGTTTGTGAAGAGGCTCAGCAGTCTGAGACACCTGAGAAGATGCAACCACCCGTTGACCAGCTGCGGACCCCAAAGCTCTCCGATTTTGGTCTGTCTGCACTCCAGTTTCAAAGAGTGATTGGTGAAGCAGAGCCACCCCACAGTGCTGCTCCTGTCCCAGCTGTGGCTCTGTCACCACCACCATTTGTCATGAACATGCATCCACCGCAGCCAAAGACACCCAAGTGCTCGCTGCGTATGGAGGAGGATGCTCCGACCCCGCGACTAGAGGACTTTGGCATCTCTGAGTATACCATGTGCTGGAACAATGACTTTACCATGGATTTGTTCAACAAGAAACCACCAAAGAGCAACAGGTATGCTGTTTACTGTGTCTGTGTGTGAATGTCACATCACAAGCATGCGTTGCTTCAGTAAATACTAAAAATGTCAGTTTCCAATATTCTTCTTTTTTTTTTTTTTTAAGTCACAAAATTCAGTCTAATAAGGTGACTTTAATGCTGCTTACACAAAACGGCATTGTTAAATTTACATCTTTATGAGTAAGAGACTTTACTACTGACATTTTATTTTTAAAGTGAAATGATAATATTTTTGTGATTGGGTGTGATGTAATCTAACAGACTTCTGCATGAAAATTCTTTTTCACTCACCAAGGGTGAATTTATTTAATCAAAGATACACTACCAGTTCAAAAGTTTTTGGACAGTAAGATTTTTAATGTTTTTTTTTTTTTTTTAAAGAAGTATCTCCTGCTCACCAAGCCTGCATTTATCTAATCCAGAATACAGCAAAAGCAGTAATATTGTGAAATATTTTTACTATTTAAAATAAATGCTTTCTATTTGAATATATTTTAAAATGTAATTTATTCCTGTGATCAAAGCAAAGTTTTCAGCATCCTTACTCCAGTCTTGAAAGTCTCATGATCCTTCAGAAATCATTCTAATATGCTGATTTGCTGTTCATGAAACATTTATTATTATTATTATTATTATTATTATTATTGTCAATATTTAAAACAGTTGGGTACTTTTTTTCAAGATTCTTTGATGAATATAAAGATCCAAAGATCAGCATGTATCTGCAATAAAAACTTTTGTAACATTATACACTATGCCATTCAAAAGCTTGGAGTCAGTGTAATTTTTTTTTCAAATAGAAATTAATACTTTCATTTAGCAAGGATGCTTTAAATTGATCAAAAGTGATGATAAAGACATTTCTAATGTTACAAAAGATTCTATTTCAGATAAATGCTGTTCTTTTAAACTTTCAATTTATCAAAGAAACCTAAAAAATACTACTCAGCTGTTTTCAACATAATAATAACAAAATGAATTTCTAAAGGATGCTAAATATTTAGCTTTGAAATCACAGGAATAATTTGTATTTTAAAACATTAAAATAGAGAGCAGTTATCAGTTATTTTAAATAGTAAAAATATTGATTTTTTTTTTTTTTTTTTGCTGTACTTTGGATCAAATAAATGCTTTTTTTTTTTTTTAATGCGTGTATGTTTAGTAAATAATATGTGTTGTGTCTTTTACAGTGAAAGAACAGAGAATGGTCAGAAACCCTCTCACGTTTTCCCCACTTTGTCTACTGTGGCTAACAAAAATGTTGGCAACGGTAAATAATATCGACTTGTTTTTTTTTAATATTAAGAATAGTCATTAACTAATATGTTTTAAATAAGGGGCATGCTTTTTTTCCTCTCCAAGTTTTCCTTTTTGATTTGCATGTTTGTGTTTAAATATTTCAGAGAGTCTGGAATCCCCAGAACCTCCTGTGTTTTGCACCCCAGGATTTAAGATTGAGAAACACCGCATCCCATCCTCTCCACCACTGAATGGAAAGAATGATCTTGATTCCCCTCCTCGCCCTAATAACTGCCCTTCTACACCAGAGCTCCCTGCTTTTGAAACACCTTTTATCAGCAAGCTAATAAAAAAGGTGTGATGTGCTCCTTAACTCAGTTACTAACACGCAAAACTATTACAAGAGACTTGACAAGTATTACATTAAACCATAATCGCATATAATACCAGTTGAAAAGCGTAATGGTTTCACTCATTCACTGCAACTACTGTTTTAAAGGATGACCGGCAGGAAGAAAGTAATAGACACAAAGCATCACAGGAGGGCAGCCTTCGTCTACCAGCTCCTTCGTTTGATGCTCCAGAGATGCCAAAAGTGCTACGTTATGAGGACGAGGCCATACCCGAGATGCCAACCCTGCAGTCCCTTTTTGGGAATTCTCTTGCTTTTGTAAGTTCATATTTAGATCATTAATATGGTACTGTACCCTAGATTTGATGCTAAAACTTATAAACGAATTGGTGTATATTTTCATTTATTAAGTTGCAATTGATGTTTGCCCTTTTCTTCAATTCTGAATAGAAAAATACATCTGGTGATGCTTCTCAGATGAAGATGGGGGCAGATGTGTTAGACCTAAAGCAGACCCCTGTCCCAATGCATGAAAATGGCTTCAACCAGGATTGGTGCCTTGCAACTCCAAAAGTCAGAGTGAAGTTCCCTGTAGAGCCATGCACACCAGAGATGCCCGATATAAGTTCAGTCACTCAGGATATTTTAAAAGTAAGTCACAATTTTTGTAATGATGAAATGGCAATTTTGCAAATTGGACTTTTTTTTTGTCAAATAAATTTGTCAAATATATATATATATTTTATATTTTATATATATATATATATATATATATATATATACACACACACACACACACATATGCATATATATGGTTATTAAAATATTGTTTTTTTTTCCTCTCTTTTAGCTTGTGGCTCAGTGCAAGTCTTAAGCACTTATTACTGGATCTGTGCTGCAGACCATGAAGCCTAGCTTTCAAAAAGTGGAACCAAGAGGAAAACAGCAGATTGTAGTCAAAGTGATTCTGTTGACAATTTTTTGATTGTAAGTGCAATCAATTTTTTTGATTGTAAGGAGGATTTAAACAATCTAAAAAAAATTAATAAAGAGAATTTAAAAACAATGGCATTGATGGTTATAGTAACCTCTTTAGCTAAGTAGAGAACTTGTCATAGTCCACTTTTTTTTGACAACTTTGATGAGAGGTTTTGATCCACTTTAAAAATGGCTACTGTAGTTTAAAGGTGAGTGCTTTGTTCATACAATGACTGGTTTCTTTTAATTGAAAAAGTCAGTTTATAAATGTTTACATGAGACAAGATACTGAAAAAAAAAAAATTTATTCAACATTTTATGGGAATCATGGTAACAGGACTCAAACTAAAAAGGTAGACCTGGTATAAAATCCCATAAAGAACATAAAATGTATGAAAAAGAATATCTATATAACTTCCAAACCTCAAGATATGCTCTATGCTGCTGCTGGAGATCTACCTTCCTGCAGAGTTTAGTTTCCGACTTGAACCAGCTAATCAAACCTAATTGAGGTTTGCCTGAAAGAACAAGCAGGGTTTGAGCTGAACTCTACAGGAAGGCAGATTTCCAGACATTCTCCCTATTTGTTTAAATGCAGGCAAATGTTGCTTCAGTAGGGTCTCATGCGTCCTTGGAGAGGTGGTGCACGGTTAGGCGGAGTGATCGCGATGTCAAGGTAATCTCCGATCTGAAAGCGTTGAGACTGAAGCGTCATGGAATCATCTGCACCTTTGCGTCCCGAAACCGTATTGCCAATCTCTTTAACCCTACAACAAAACAAGATGGGTTATTCATAACAAATGTGACCCTGGACCACAAACCAGTCATAAGTAGCACAGGTATATTTGTAGCAATAGCCAAAAATACATTGTATGGGTCAAAGTTATCTATTTTTCTTTTATGCTAAAGATCATTAAGATATTAAGGAAAGATCATGTTCCATTAAGATATTTTGTAAATTTCCTACTGTAAATATCAAAACTAAATATGCATTGCTAAGAACTTCATTTGGACAGCTTTAAAGGTGATTTTCTCAATAATGCACCCTCAGATTCCAGATTTTCAAATAGTTGCATTTTGGGCAAACATTGTCCTAACAAACCATACATTAATGGAAAGCTTATTTATTCAGCTTTCAGATGATGTATGAATTATTCAAAAAGGCGTTCAGTATAGATTACCTGTAGATTTGTCGTTTAGGGTCTGGGTAAACTATTGCAAACCCAAAATGTGTGCCTTTCTTTCGAGCTTCCGGATAAACTTCCTTCACCAGGCTTGTCAGTTCCTTCAAAGTAGCGTCCATCCTGTAACCAATGCAGATATGATTTAGAATCATAATGTTTGTTTCATTTTTAGTGCAATGCAAAGTTTTATTCTTACCAGGTGTAAATCTGAAGCTCGCTAGATGGTACATTCCCCCGGGCAAACTCATCCATGCGATGATGCCTTCCATTGTTGGTGGTGAACACTCTGAGAAGAAGAGGGCATGTCTGTGGGAAACATGCAGAATTTAGTAACACCCTCCCTCGAAACACAATCAACGGACGCCCAGGCAAATATGTACACAACGTCTAAAATACTGAAATACTACGTCTTCAAATGAAGTGAAATGCGTTTGCTAATAGCCAACAATACCTTGTATGGGTAAAAATTATTATTTTTTTCCTTTAATGCCAAAATCATTACGATATTAAGTAAAGATTACGTTCCATGAAAATATTTTGTAAACTTCCTACCGTAAATATCAAAACTTAATTTTTGGTATTTAGTAATATGCATTGCTAAGAATTTCATTTAAACAACTTTAAAGGCGATTTTTTTGCACCATCAGATTTCAGATTTTCAAATATTGTCCTACCTTAACAAACCACACATCAATGGAAAGCTTATTTATTTAGCTTTCAGATGATGTATAAAAATACCCTTATGATTGGTTTTTGTGGTCCAGGGTCACGTATATCAGATATTTAGCTTAAGATAATATATAACTTGATGTTTTTAACTTCTTTATTTTATGCTGCACACTTACATTAATAATTTCACAGTTTGTAGTATACTATGTTGCAACCAGACATTTTATTATCCCATAATAGTAATATAATATGCTGTAAGCCTACATTTTTACTAGTTAGATTTACAAATTAGCTTAGCATGCAAAACGCGTCGATTGTGCACGAATATTTGCGTAACTGAGGAGCAGAAGTAGCCAAAAACAAACCTTTTCTCTGTCCACTGGCTTTTCTGGTTCTTTTTTGATTTCCTCTTGTGTGACCCTTGATTCTACAGCCATTTTAATCCAGTATTGTTAGAAAACAAGTGATGAATCGCTGTTCACAACGCCTGTTAATGACCGATCGCGGCGCGGTGAGATGATATCACCACAGCAGTGACTACAGCGCGCCAATCACAGCCAACCGATGACGACCAGCGAAATGACGACACACTCGCGTCGCCTACTCTCCCCCCACCGCCATTTTGGGAGTCAGATTGTAAATATTACTAGGGAAGAAAAGCAAATACGTCCACGATTTCGGTGGCCTTAATATGGTTCACACGTGCGTAGTGGCCGGTTGTCGGAACAGGAGGACTCCTGGGACCACATTATCCTTCTACAGGTTTCCACGCGACCCGGAGCGGAAGCAGCGCTGGATTGCTGCTGTGAATCGTGAAGGGTGGGTGCCAAACGAGGGCAGTAGACTCTGCAGCACTCACTTCATTTCGGGTATGTTTAAATCAGATTTCATGGATTTTGCATGTTTTTGGTGTAGGAAGAATATTTAAAAAACAATGCTCATCTCTGGGCTGAATGTGTACATCTCCAATACAGTGGGAGAATACATTTTCTTTTGTAACGCCCCTTTCTGGTGTACCATAACGGGGATGCATGTTAACTTCAACCTTATGATACACTTTGGGGGTTGGATTAAATGTAAATTTGCACAATTTGCCCTTAAGATGAACTTTTTGGCGTTGCTCACTTAGGAGTCTCATCTGTGATCCTCGGCATTCAAAACAGGGTGAAGACAAAAAGCGTAACATTTTTAATGCAATGAATGCACTATAATTTGTTTCAGAAATATTTATTCTTTAATATTTTGTATTTTGAGAGGATTTAATGGTACTGGACAGTACTTACCTCTAAACTGTGCACTATTCATATTTTTAATTAATACAGAAATGAAGTTGAAATTGAGCAAAGGTGTTTAAAGGGGTCATGGTATGTTTTTTTTTTTTTATTTTAATATGTTCCTTGAGGTTTACTCATAATGTTAATCATATAATGTTAATTTTTTTGCACAACAAAACAGATATGTGGGAAAATTATTTTCAACCCTCATTCTGACCCTCTGTCTAAAATGAGATGTTTTAAGGGGTGGGTCCTTTAGTAATCGGCCACTGTTATGATTGGCTAAGGTCATTGTATAGGAAACAGTATCAACGCCCCTTTTCCCAACATGATCAAAATATAAGTCATTTCCAGATGAAGCATTATGAAATCATTTACTTACTGTGTGTGATGCAGCTGCAGTCAGATATAGTACTGCTTTATCTTTCAACAGATGTTTCTTTGTAAACTCTCCATGACGCTGTGTCTCATTTACAAAACGAAACACTCCAGACATTCCTCTGACATGATCCGGGATGCCATTAAAAATAAACTATCCACTTGTTCTTTAGCTGGGATTATTCTGATATCTGTACAAAGATGCAAACGAGCTGTTTAAAACAAAAGCGTCAAAGCAAAGGCTCTTTCACTCCACTTGTCCTATTGACAACAGATTCAAGCGTGTGGACTGTGGCAGAAAGCAAACGCGCATGTGTACTGTATCCAGTGTAGACAATATAGTGGCAGTGATTGTAATTTTTGTTTGCTTTTGACGCAACACGACACTTGCATTCAGCGTAATCAAGGGTCAAGCCAATAAGTAACTGAACGCCAGTGGGCGGGGTCTGTGGTGAGAAGATGACAATTTGTCTGTGTCTTGCTCTGGAGGCAGTGATTATGGCACCTCTGATCCAAATGAGCTGTTTTTGGAGCTTGATTAAATAAATGCTTTGTTTATAATGAGGAGGATGTTTTAAGCTATAAACTTGCAGGATGTTTTAATGGTACAAAGACGCCTTATATGCCAAAAGATCAAGGCAATTTTGATTTCTCAGGTCATGACCCCTTTACAATCCAGTACATGGAAAGCAGATTGATGCAATTGGTAAACATGTAATACCATGATGTAACCACTAGATGTCTAGATAAATATATATAAGACTGTGTATTCTGTAGTTGCTTAAAGCAGTATTTCCAGACATAATTACTTACTTATTAGTTTTTGCCATGCAATTTATATATAGACTTCGAAGAAACTTTATCATGTCTGATTGCTCTTCATTTTCATGTATTTGTTGACAGTGAAAATCGCAAGTGTGTCGCTTTGCTGTTACTTTTTGCATTCTGATAAAGGAATGAATGTCTTCTTGTTGTGTTTACAGGAAAACAAGTGAAAAATCCTAGATCCCCAGACTATGTTCCTTCCGTTTTCACTTCAGCGCCACTGTCGCCAAATATGAAGGAGGCAAGTGCCTGTGAAATGTATGATAAACAAGAGGCACAAGTGGAAGCAGCCAATGCTTTGCTCTTCCTACAAGGACAAGGACGTTTTTTGGAGGACCATGGGCAGACTAGAAGTCAAGAAGAGCCAGAAAGTATTTCCTCTTCACCAAGCAGTTGTGATGAAGAGGATATTAAGACTGAAGATGATGTCGAAGACCCCTTCCCAATGGGAAGCCCGGTCAAAAACATTCCCCCTGACTATGAATCCAGTCTTGAAGCTCTTAAGAAAGAGAACATGGAGCTGCGGGAATCGCTAGAAAAGATGTCTCTCACTGAGGCGTCGTTCAGAAATGATCCGGAAAAGGTTCGCTTCTATACGGGATTGCCGAACTACTTTGTTTTTGAGACTGTTATGTTGCTTCTCATGCCACATATGAAAGGAGACAAAAATGCGAAACTTTCAAAATTCCAGCAACTGCTCTTGACGCTAATGCGACTCAGGCTCGATCTTAAAAACCAAGACTTGGCCTATCGTTTTGGGGTCAAGGTTGCCACCGTGACCAGGACCGTCCATCGGATTATTAATGTAATGTTCACCACACTCGTGCCCACTGCTGTTTTTTGGCCATCCAGAGCGGAGCTCAGAAAAAACCTACCTGCCGCTTTGCGTTGCACGTACCCAGACTGTGCCGTGATCATTGACTGCTTTAGGGTGTCCCTGGAAAAAGCTCTCAATGTGGATGTGAATCAAGAGGTTGCATCTACAGCATTGACTGTGCCAGCTCAGGCCACGGTGAATGAGCTTAAATATGTAATAGGTGTTGCTCCTCAAGGTGTGGTCACGTTTGTCTCGAGGGGATCACCGGGGCACGTCAGTGACAAAAATCTTGTTGAGAGTTCAGGCCTCCTTTGTAAGCTACTGCCTGGTGATGTTGTGCTGGCTGAGCATGACTTTGACATTGAGGGGTTAGTGGCGGCTCGCAAAGCCGAACTCAAAATCACTAGTAGTGGACAGGATGGAGAAAATTTCTCGCTGGTTGGCACGCTTTCAGATAAAGCGAGTGTTCATAAGCATGTTGGGAAGGTAATAGACATGGTCAAGAGGAGATATTCTATGTTGACCGGACCAGTGGAGAGTCCCTTTACGCTCGTAGACCGCACTTCCAATGTGAGCACTTTCGATAAGATAGTGCAGGTTGCTTGTGCCTTGAATAACCTGTGTATTTCTGCTGCACCCCTGGAATGAGCGCTCATATTTGCCGCACTTGTACATTGGCTGAATGCACCTTTATTGTTTCCCTGTTTTAACAGAAGACTTTTGTTTGCTTCTGTTGTTAAAAGAGGGATATGACCCTTTCTAAGAACACTTATGCAAGGCCTAGTTTATACCAAACATATTCATCAGGCACAGTTCACTGGACAATCTTCTCGCTAGTCTTTTTACATAAGGAACTTCCTTAGTCTCTAGGCTGACTTTGTTGATGCTTTGGTTTGATAGAGACATTCCTTCCATAGTTTACCTTTAATTTAGTATTGTCGAGAGCGGAGCCTGTATGCTGAGCATTTAAAATATTCAAGGCACTAAAGCAAGCATCTAGGTCGGAGACTGTTTTATTTTGACATTAGCTGCCCTTACGTTCCAGTGCCTTTGTCCTTGTGATGCCTATGCCATTTTTTTGCTTCTATATAGATTTACACTATATTTTTACATTAATCCAGCAGTACTTTGTTCTTTACTTCTGACGTTGCCTTGTCACTCTACTGTGTAATGTGTAAGTCTCACATAATTACAGTTTAGTCATTTGCACTGCTATGTGATCATTGTTGTGTTAAATTAACATATAGCATATAGCAACATATAGCTTGATATATTCACTCTGAATTTTGACCACTGCACATGTTTCAGTACTGTATCCCTCACTATCACTTAACTGTGTGTTCCATTTATCTGTGTTATTGTTTGTGAAGGCGATGATGCTTGTTGAATTTTCCATTTTACTCACACGTCCTATGTGAAAAGTTCACCAACATGACTGTAATCTAATGTAGCACCCTGTTGTATAACATGTATGAAAATGTCTCCATAAAATTTTGAGTACTTGTAATTGAAATGGTATTTTGTTACATTTTTAGCTTCTTTATTCTTATGAATTTTTCTTTATTCCATAAAAACAAGACGTTCTGACATTCTGTACTCCATCTAAAATTATTCTAAACAGCATTTTACTTATTTTATCATTATGATGCACCCATACTTTGTTAGTTGCTTAATATACTATTTGTTTTTTTCATATTAATTAGTCCATGAAAAATGTATTTATACTTTAACATTTTTTGTGAAGCCGCAGCAGCCTTTAAAATAAACAAAAGTATGGAAGCCCGTTTCTGCCATAGATAAAAAAGGTAAAAATTGCAACTTTTTATCTCACAATTCTGACTTCTTTTTCTCGCAGTTCTAACTTTTTCTCAGAATACTTAATTTATAATGTTACAATTGCAAATGTAAACTCAGTTCTGAGAAATAAAGTCTGAATTGTGAGATATAAACTCACTGAGAACAGTAATTTTTCCCCTGCAAAACTAGACTTTATAACTTGCAATTGCAAGTTTTGTTTCTGAAAATTGCAAGTTTATATCACAATTCTGGGGAAAAAGTCAGAACTGCAAGATACAAACTCACAATTGCGAGAAGACAGTCAGAATTGTGACTCTGTAGCTCGCAAATTTGACATTTCTCGGAATTGGAACGTTATTTCTCAAAATTTCATTTATTTCTGAAAATTGCGAGTTTATATCTCAGCTGTGAAAAAAAATTGTGTGGAAAAAGTCAGAATTTTGAGAAACTAGCTCACTATTGTGAGAAAAAAGTCAGAATTGCGAAGTAAAAGTAAGAATTGAGTTTTTATCTCGCAATTCTGACTTTTTTTCTCAGAATTGTGATATTAACTTGCAATTTTAAGAAACAAACTTGCAATTCTGACTTTATTTCTCCCAATTGTGAGGTTATATCATGCAATTCTGAGGACAAAGTCCGAATTGCAACTATTTTTCAGAATTTAAAGTTTTTTCTGAAAATTGTTTGTCTCCCAATTCTGAAAAAAAAAGTCAGAATTGCGAGGGAAAAAAATCAGAATTGCGAGTTTTTATCTTGCAATTCTGACTTTATTTCTTGCAATCTGGTGAATATATATCGCTATTCTGACTTTACAACTTGCAATTGTGACTTCATATCTGGCAATTCTGACTATAACTCGCAGCTGTGACTTTATTTCTTGCAATTCTGATTATAACTTGCAATTGCGAGTTTATATCTCAGAATTCTGACTTTATTTCTGAAAATTGTGAGGAAAAAAGTCAGAATTGTGAGATAAAAAGTAGCAATTACCTTTTTTTTTAAATTTTTTATTCAGTGCCTGAAACAGGCTTCCATACAAAAGGGTATACAAAAGAAAATTTCCAATAATATCACATCAAATATATGTGTTCTCATATATTATATACATTTTAGCAGAACATTCTGATGTTGACAAAATATATGTGTCATAATGTGTCAGTTATACAGTTCCTGTTTTACCATCATTCATCAGAACATGTCAAATCTTGTAAGCAGAGTGTTTTGTCTCTGCCTTTTTGTTTGTTGTGGTTGGTTTAATCATGTGTGATATTTTTGTGATTTCCTTTAGGACTTGAGACTAAAATGTCTGATTGATTAAAGAACACAGCGCAACAACCTGATTAATGAGGAGCCCCGTGAAGAATCTGAAAACAAGTACATTTAAATATCCTATAATAACATCTTTATTAATAATGAGTTGTAATGTCTAAGCGAACGACTCAAGGCTGGTACACAAATCCGCCAATATGTTCCTTTTCCAGTGATTAGATCTGCTAGCTTGCATCAGATCAGAATCTCAGCGTTGTAAATGTAGGAAGCCCCGCCCAGGGTATGTGCAGTGCTGACGTGCATGGCTGCCTCACGTGACTCCTCTGGAATGTTAACAATGCAGTAAGTGTCCAACTTTGTACTGCATTCTAATTCTGCCGTGAGTGGCGAGAAAATGGAGGACAATCCCATGATTTTCACTGTGTGCTTTTCATGAGAGGACATCGAAAGACGATCCTTGGGCGACAAAATACCAGACAGATAATCTACAACTTTACTGAAGTTTAAATCAGTTCCTTGGATTAAGGTACCACTTAAATCACATGGTGAGTCGCTCAAAACTTTATGATTTTTTTAAACGATGGGCATTAGTAGTTGTTAAGGGTTTTCTATATTCGATTTACGCTCGCAAATCCTTTGTAAGTGTCGGGAGGAAGTTGTATTTCTCATTTAAAGCGAGATAGGAGTGAACAGCACATTCTCCCTGCGCTGGAATGCGGACTTGCTCCAGCGGATCTGCGTTCCTCTCGCTCCAGTCTCTCAAAGCGCTGGAACCTCTAGGCCCTGCAACTTTATTCCGTCTTAAACCTAACGTTACTTTGTGTCTGTGAAAGCAGTTTGAAGATTTACTCTGATGAGAATAATGTGAGATTATGTACGTAAAAACTTTCTGGATGGTTTATATGACTTGAAATCCCGTTTTTACAGCAGGTATGGAAGACGTATGGTAAAACGGAATCTTTACCGAAACTCACCGTAACAAACGTCATAGCTTTAACTGCTATAACACCTGACTACATTACAGTTATGTTAAAATCTCATGAAATTTCGCGTCGGCTGAGGTGGTGACAAAATAGACGCTTCAACGAGCTGCAGGTAAAGTTGCGTTTTTACTCGTGCGTGACAAACCATACTTCCCACAGATTTGTGTTTATTTATCGGGCGCAGTCGTATGTTTACGCACAATCAGATGTTTAGAATTCCAAAATTATGTACTATAACGGGCCGGTTACATTACACGTTGACTGTTTTGAAATTGAATAATTCACTCCACCCACAGAATTGTTTATTTATGTATTTATTTATTTTTTTCTCCTAAGATGTGGCATGACATGAGGTGGGATCTGTCTGCTTTGTGTTGTCAAAATATTTAGGTTGATGAAAAAATTATGAAATTAAACAGCAGTTGTTTTTTTAATGACATTTGAAATTAATATAATGTCAGTATGATTCTGTGGTGTTGAAATGTGGATTCAAGATTTCATACTTTGTACTTGGGAAGGAAGACAAAGGCAAAGCTTAATTAACAAGAGGAAAGCTTAAAATAAAATTATTTTTGTATTTATGGTTACTGTGGATTTTTAAATTATATGCTCTCAGAATTTTATATGTTGCTTATATGCATGTATAACTTGGATATATCACATGAAAATGTGGATACTGTGCAAGAACAAAATTTTCATAACGTAGTAAAATGGATAAAGCTATAAAAGTTAAATGGCTTCATAACTAATAGTTTGTCAGAACAGAGGAACTAAAAAAGACAATCAGATTTTATCTGGGGCCCCTGTGACCCCACCGTAATTAAGCAAAAGTATGATATTGTAATGATTTTGACTAATATAATTTTGTAGTTAGAAATAAAGGTAAAAAAAAAATAAGTTTTTGGAGTCACTCATCCATTTCATATTGTGCTGATGGAGTTAATGGTAGCTAAAGTTTGATACTGCACATTCAGTGTGTTGAAATGAAACAAAACATTTATAAAATGGCCTATATGTTATTTAACTTTAATGAGGAGCATTGCAGGAGAGCTGTGTCTGTGAATGTTTATGCTGGTTGTATGTGGATTATTTCAGTGGCGTATTTGTGGTCAGCATGTGGTCAGCTGTACAGTACAACCACAGATGTAGCATCATTAATAGCTTGTGTATTGAATATGAATCTCTTAAGCTTTTAGTTTTCTCATGAATGATCTCTGAAGTGTAGTTGGATTAGTGTTTGAATGCAGAAGTGCAGTGTTTTGCTGTTGTTACTTGGGGAATGACAGGCATGGAAAGTATTGTGTTGGAAGCCTTGACAGTAATGGTAATTATACTATATTTGTTCTAGACTGAGCAATGCATTTCCAGTATTGAGCAGCCGTGTTACAAAAATATGTTTGTTCTGAAAGTCTTTTCTTCTTCATGATCAGATGTCCCTTTTACCAGAAGACAAAAAATAAAAATGAATGCTGTGAAAGCTTTGGTATTTGAAGACTCCACGAATATCACCATGAGAGGCTTTTTTTTACTCCTGTTTTGAATTTGAGGTATTTCCTCTAGAAACAGGAAGTTTGAGTGGGATATATTGAAGGGCTTGCTTTTAGTTCAAGTCACAGTCATGCATCATAATCGGTAGTTTTTTTTTTTTGTTTTGTTTTTTTTAATGTTTTTGAAAGAAGTCTCTTATGCTCACCAAAATACAGTAAAATAGCAATACATAAACTGTCAGTCAAACGTTTTTGAACAGTAAGATTTTTAATGTTTTTGTTTGTTTGTTTTTGTTTTACAGCAAAACAGTACAATTTTGAAATATTTTTACTATTTAAAATAACTCTTTTCTGTTTTAATATATTTTAAAATGTAATTTATTCCTGTGATTTAAAAGCTGAATTTTTAGCATCATTACTCCAGTCACATGATCCTTCAGAAATCATTCTAATATTCTGATTTGCTGCTTAAACAATTACATTTACATACAACATTATTATTATTTATTATTATGTTAAAAACAGCTGAGTAGAATTTTTTTCAGGTTTCCTTGATGAATAGAAATAGAACATAAAAAAAATTATAAATGTCTTTATCATCACTTTTGATCAATTTAAAGCATCCATGCTAAATAAAAGTATTCATTTCTATAATTTGTCCCCCTCCCCCCAAAATAAAAAAAAATATACAGACTCCAAACTTTTGAATGGTATAGTGTATAATGTTACAAAAGCTTTTTATTTCAGATAAATGCTGATATTTTGGATCTTTCTATTCATCAAATAATCCTGAAAAAAATTACTCAACTGATTTTAATATTGACAATAATAATAATTAATAATAATAATAAATGTTTTTTGAACAGCAAATCAGAATATTACAATGATTTCTGAAGGATCATGTGACTGGAGTAATGATGCTAAAAATTTTGCTTTGATCACAGGAATAAATTACATTTTAAAATATATTCAAATAGAAAGCAGTATTTTTAAATAGTAAAATATTTCACAATATTACTGCTGTTATTTATATTAATTATTAATTAAAAAAAAAAAAAAAAAATATATATATATATATATATATATATATATATATATATATATATATAATATTTGCTATTTTATTTTTCAAAATTTTTTTTTTTTTTACAATACCACACTGTAAAAAAATTTTTTTGCTTTACTGTCAATTTATTGCATCATTGCTGAATGAAAGTATTCATTCAAAAAATTGACCCTTAACTTTTCAGTGGTGGTATATGTTGTCATAAGAAACTTAATAACTTTATAAAAAGACAAAGTATGTTGTTATGCTACAGTTTGTCCTGTTAAAGTTTCATTTTGCATCTACAATAAGGGGTTGCCTTATGACCATATGAGCCACAGCACAAGGAACATGCTACTATTCTTTTGACTGCATATTCTGCTTCAGCACAGTTATATGAAGTTGATGTGTGTGTGTTTAGTGATAAACCTCTTGACAGAGTTGCTAATGTCTGATCAAACTCAGACTGTCAGGCATTTGACATAGAGTAGTGATGCAGGGCCTTGGACGTGTCTGGACCGCACCCTGACCCTTCTGTCTAACACTGTCTCCACAGGCAAAGATGCATACCAGACTGGAATGGAACAAGAACGCAGACGTAACCCCTCACATGTCTTGGAAGGAGGGGGAGTGTGAGCCCTGAACGGGGTGCTGGGATGTGAGTAGGCCAGCATCCAGCACGAGCCAGAGCCAAAGAGGCAGCAGCAACAAAGACGAGCGACAACAGGAATCTTAATCTTCCCTTGCATCTTTCCCACTGCGGCCTGTTATCTTTTCAGGTCAGACTGAGCCTGGGTGTGTGCAGTTCTGTGTCTCATTGTATAACTGTACTGCTGTTGTGTGTTGTCTTATGAGTGAGTATTTGACTGAATCTTTCTGTCTTTTCCAAGTGTGAAGAATTTGTGTGTGAGAGTACGGGCCACGTTCACTCATGAGGCCTAAGACCTTCCCTGCCGCCCCATATGTGGGCAACACGCGCCAGCGTCTGCAGGACATCAAGGAGGGACTGAAGCAACCTGCGAAGTTGGTGAGCCAGGCGCTTCATGGAGGGAGCGCTCGAGGGGAGGGGGGCAGAGGTGGGGACTCGAAGGGCAAAGACCAGGCTGGTAGGCAACAACAGCTCCGGCAGCCTCAGAAGTTCAACAACTACCAAAATGCCCTACGAGAGATCCGCAAATCTCTGTTGCCTTTTGCAAATGAATCAGGCCCAGGATCCAGTTCAGGACATCCTGGTGAAGTCAATAGACAGATGCTACAGGATCTCGTCAACGCTGGTTGTGATCAGGTAAGGGATATTTCTGTTGGATATTTGTGTGTATGTACACTACCAGTCAAAAGTTTTTGAACAGTAAGATATTTAATGTTTTTTAGTTTTTTTTTTTAAGTCTCTTCTGCTCACCAAGCCTGCATTTATTTGATCTAGAATACAGCAAAAGCAGTAATATTGTGAAATATTTTTACTATTTAAAATAACTGTTTTCTATTTGAATATATTTTAAAATGTAATTTATTCCTGTGATCAAAACTCAATTTTCAGCATCATTACTCCAGTCTTCAGTGTCACATGATCCTTCAAAAATCATTCTAATATGCTGATTTGCTGTTCAAGAACCATTTATTATTATTATTTTATTAATTTATTTATTTTTTCAGAATATTTTCAGAATATTAGAATTATTTCTGAAGGATCATGTGAGTGGAGTAATGATGCTAAAAATTCTGCTTTGAAATCACAGGAATAATTTACATTTTAAAATGTATAGAAAACAGTTGTTTAAAATGGTAAAAATATTTCAAACATTAAAAATCTTACTGTTCAAAAACTTTTGACTGGTAGAATGTAAATAAAAATGATGATATAAAATTATTATTATTATTATTATTATTATTATTATTAGATTTCATTTATTTTTTATTATATTTATTATATTTATTTGTATAGCCTCTATGTGTGCATATATTTATTTGTGGTTGGTAATTTTTTTTTAAAAAGTCTTTTTGTCTCCTATGGTCACGAAGTCTGCATTTATGTGATCAAACTTACAATAAAAACAGTAATATTGTAAAACATAACTTCTATATTTTTTCTGTGATGGTAAAGCTGAATTTTCAGCAGCCATTACTGTTGAAAAGTTCTGCTTAATATTTTTTTTGTGGAAACCATGACTATTTTTTCAGGATTCTTTGAGTAGATACTTTTAAAATATTTTGACCAATTTAATGCGTTCTTGCTGTGGAAAAAAAAAAATCTTAAAAAAAATCTTACTGACACATACACAAAATTCGCTGACTGAGACACAATAAAGACATTATTATTATTTTATTTTTTTTTTTTTTGTTTAATTGTGTTTACATATAATTGTCTATACATATTTAATTGTCTATATATATATCTTATAAATTATTTCCAGAAATGTTTCTGAAAATCCACCTACACTAAGGCACTGACACTGTGAAAGCAAATATTGGGCTTTGAACATTGTACAGTAGACATCCAGTGCAGTTCAAATCTTGTCTTTGCCAGGTCTGAAATCATTACATCATATTGAATGCAGTGTTGAAATGGCAGTTTTCACAACTTATTTGGATATTTAGTTGAAGAGCTCTGTGGAACATCTCCACCCCAAAGGAAGCAGCAGAAGCCAAGTCAGCTTTTCCTCACCTTTAACACTCAAAATACAAACATTTATACAGAATTGTGTTTCAGTTGTTTTTTCCAGTATCAGTGTTAGCTGATAATGGTCCAGTTATTATGTAAGTAGTACTATGCTAAAGTATACTACTACAGTAGTACTTTGTAACTGATTGTTTCAATGTATCTGTGTTGCTGTGCAATAGTGGTTGTTGTGCAATCACTATTTAGTTAAATATGTTACATGTGTTCTTGGACCTTGTATTGAAAATGACTTGGAATTCAAAAATTCTGTTATCATTTACTCACCCTCATGTAATTCCAAACCTGTATGACTTTATTTATTTTGTGGAAAACAAAATAATTTATTTTTGAAGAATGCTGGCAACCGAAAAGTTGACCATCGCCTTCCAATGTGTGGACAATTAAAAATGTTCCACAGATCCATATTGTTATTTTTCTAAAATTAAAACCTTAAAAATGATTTTAGTTAATTGAAATTGAGCTGAAATAAAATTACAACTTAATATTAAATTATATTAAAAATAGACACATTTGAAATGCTTCCTTGGCAACTAACTGATTACTTATTAATTTTAGATATTACTTAAACTAAAATAAAAAATATCTATATATATAGACGTATCAGTCCCACTTTTTTATTACATGGCGTTAACTATTATGTAATTACATAAAAAAAAAAAGTACAATGTACTTTTTGTGTTAATATTGTATTGCAAAACATTTTTGCTGCTATCAAGGTGGGATACAGGTGAGGTTAAGGACAGGTTTGGTGGTATGGGTAGGTTTTAGGGTGGGTTAAGGTGTAAGGGATGGGTCAGCAGTGTAATTATACATGTAATTACAGAAATGAATTACAGATGGAATTACATTAAGGTATTTTTAAAAATGTAAATACAATATAAATACATTTATGTACACAAAGTGCATTAAATGATTCACTTAAATGTAAGTACATAGTAGTTAAGGCCACCTAATATAAAGTGAGACCAAATTATTTTTAAAGAACAAACTAATAAAAATGTCAAAAACACAAAATCACTAAAATGGGTACTCAACATAAAAACTAAAAATAAAAGCTAACTTAAAATATTAATAAATACTACAATAGTATAAAAATAATATTAAAATAACCCTGCCATTGAAAGACGAAAGCAATGCAGGTTTGAAATGGCATGAGGAGGAGTAAATGATGACAGAATTTTTTTTGATAATAGACTGTTCATTCATTTGTGTCAAACATGCATCAGACCAAAGGTCCTATAGTTTGTTTCAGGCTCTCTTACAGACCCGTTGTCAGATTATTAATGAATGTGTGTTGTGGCTTTGCTACTAATGTTCAGATCCAGCTCTGAGAGCGGCCCTGTGATTGCATTAGGCATGTGAGGAATGCTGTGCTCAAGCCCATGCACAACACCACCGAGAAATCCACCACGGCCCAGTGGAATTACGAGGCCTAGCTGAAGGGAGCCGAGCTGCCTTTATGACATGGCTAAATAGAGACTGGAATGGGGCTTTTTTAGGTCTCTGGAAGCTGAAACATGCTATCAGATGAAGTATAGTATGGAGTCAGACTTGATTTAGATCATGTTGTCTGGATACATTCTTCACGGTTTTATCTTTCGCTGTCGGTCCTGATGCTGCCTGATTATGACGTGAATGTTTGTTTTTATGTACTAGTGTGAGTTTATATACAGTGGTGAATCAATTCATTAATATTGTCATTAGAATAACATTTTTGGGTTACAACCCTCTATTTGGGGACAGCTACTATTGATTTATTTTTGCCCTCAAGGGGAAAATATTTAAAGAAGGCATTTGGTTTCTCGCTGGACCGAGAGCGTAATATTTCACAGAATTTCACAATCATAGGTTGATTTGTCTTTGCCCTGCATTCGTGGGACAGCATGTACAACACACACAGGAAGTGCTGAGTTCATTTGTAAATGGGTGGTACAGTTTCCCCAGCAGAAATATAGTTAGCAGGGAAGCCTCAGACACTAACTATGTCCCATTTTCTGCTTTTTGAATGAAAGTTTTTGTCTTTACGTGTGGGTTAAAGGTTTTTATTTAGTTGTTGCAAAAACATGGAATTTGTGTTTTGTGGCTCAGTCTGTTTTCGGATTTGGCGTGGCTTGAAGTTCATTGGCGTTTGAATCTTGTTCCTTTGTCGTACACCACATGCACCTAGACCTCCCATAAGATCTGGGCATACATTTCTGTTGGTTTTCTTATTAGTAATATAGTCATTATTGTGAAATGACTCAGTTGTGGTGTGACTTGGTATTTTTAGTTCTCCGTCGTCTTCTGACTGGGCCCTGTGTTCCTCCCTGACCCGCCGTACATTCCAGGAAGGTAAATGGCCGCCTCTGGTCCTTCCCTGAGCTGCTTTAGTTTAGTCGCTATAGTTGGATTTCGCCTCCCAAATTACACAGTAATGCGGCTGATGGTTACATAACCACCTCTGAAGGAGGAAATGTTTTGGTTGGGGAATGAAAAGGGGGGGTGGGGGTGTAGGAAGAAGATGAGTATGACATGTGTTGTGGATTTGTGGTTTCGAGCTTAGGATATGAAAAGCCGCCTGCATACATCATGCATGTGATGCTTGTGTACTTGCGGAATATACATGGTGTGATAAATGTGTAGTGCTGTGTTGGCATATCGCGTTTGCACGTGATCTAAATGTTTATATTAGCCTTCTTGCGCAACCCAATATGTCCAGGATCTCAAACCACAACTGGTCAATGCTGTGCAGCGTAGCATTTTTATGTTGTTATGTGAAGTTTCTGAGTCGAACAGAATATTTAACAAAAACGAATGTAGGACGGGGCTTGATTTTTCTCTTTAAGAACTGATTAGATCACTGAAGGTGGGCAATATGTATCAGTGGTTGGTGGGAAGGAGCTAAAAAGTAAAAGGAATTAAAAAAAAATCAGTGTGCATTAAGAAAGTAAATGGAGCCAGTTTTGATTTCATGTTGGCTTATGTTTTCTTAAAGAGCAGGTCATATGGGTTTTTGAAAAATACCTTTTTTAAACCTGTTGTAAGGGACTCTAACACAATATAAGGACACTTTAAAATACCAAATGACCTGCTCTTTAAAGTTGTATGTTTGGAGATACTGTACCTTGTTCATAGGAAGCAATACTGAAGGACAGATACATTCATACATAGGCAGAGAGGGAACCAACTCTAGGGTAAGGCTAAAATCAGCCTATTCTAATAACTACAAACATAACCCATCTTTTTAGGCATGTACCAGATATGGGTATGGAAGCCCGTTTCCACCAATGAATAAAAAATTTAAAAAGGTCATTGCAACTTTTTCTCTCACAATTCTGACTTTTTTTTTCTCACAAATGCGAGTTTGTATCTCACAATTATGACTTTTGTTTCTCGCAATTCTGAGTTTATATCTTGCAATTCTGACTTTATAACTCGCAAATTAAAAAAGGTTATTGCAACCTTTTCATCTCACAATTCTGAGTTTGTTTTCCTCAGAATTGTGAGTTATAAACTCGTAGTTGTGAGTTATAAAGTCCAATTTTGAGGTGTAAAAAACACTGATATCTCACAATTCTAACTTAACTTTCATGTTATAAAGTCAGAATTGTGAGTTCCTATCTCGCAATTTTGAATTTATTTCTCAAAATTGCAAGTTTATTTCTTAGAATTGCAAGCTAATTTCTCAGAATTGTGAGTTTACTGTATATATCCCAATTTTGAATTTATTTCTCAGAAATGTGAGTTTATATCTCACAGTTTTGAATTTATTTCTTAAAATTCCAAGTTTATTTCTCAGAATTGCAAGTTAATTTCTCAGAATTGTGAGTTTATATCTCGCAAGTCTGACTTTATAACTCACAATTGTTTGTTTATATCGAAATTCTGAATTTATTTCTCAAAATTGCGAGTTTATGTCGAACAGTTCTTACTTTCTAACTCACAATTGCTATAAAAAAAAGTTTATATTTCATAATTCTGAGAAAAAGTCAGAAATGCGAGTTTATGTCTCATAATTCAGAGAAAAATTCAATTTTGAGATGCTAACTCGCAATTGCGAGAAAAAAATTGCAATGACCTTTTTTAATATTTTATTCAGTGGCAGAAACAGGCTTCCATATATGGGTGTCATGTAGGCTAATAAATTGACTGAATTTGCATTTAACATGATCACAATTTATTAAAAACATTGTAAGTTGCTAATTTTAACCTTTTATTTTCATGGTTATTCAAATGGCGAATAAATTATACAGAAAGCGAGTAAATAACATTATCACTAACTGATCTATCGCGAGTTTAAGCACTTTCAAAAATCAAAACTATTGTTATAATCACTGAAGCTGTCTTCACTGTGAAATGGATCTCTTACTTACATTGTACGTACATTTGCGCTTTGTTGTTTATGTTGAGAGAATTCGTGAGAGTTCAGAATTCAGTCAGCGAGCGAGCACACTCAAGAAAACTGAGTTTCAGCGATGACTCATCTGAATGCCTCTGGTTGGCCGATGCATTCCTAATCTCAACAGAATCATGTGTGATTGGTTATAATGTGCAACACTGTAAACATGTAAGAAATGTGGTACAGCGTCAGCAGATCTTAATTTAATGCTGTAATTGACACTTTCCATTCATTTTCAATTTGTTAGCAACAGAAGTAATAGATTTAATTTATTTTGTCCGATTTGGTGACATTTTTGCCCCAAGTCCCCATGGCCAGGGAAAGTATCATGTATTAAATAATAAAATCAAAAATATAGAGCAGCACAACTGCTTTTGCAAATTAGAAAAATGTGAAGAGGACAGTAATGGCAGCTGAAAATTATTTTTTGCCATCAGGAGCACATTTTTAAAAAAGGAAAAGTTTTTAAATAATAGTTCACAATATTACTGTTTTGCTGTATTTTTAATCTAATAAATGCAGTCCCAAGTGAGTATTTCTTTAAAAAAACAAAACTTTTTCAGCAGTAGTGTATTTTATCAGTTCATGCATAGCCAAGGATTTTGATCCCATGACCTTGGCATTGCTAGTGCTATGCTTGGCTGTTTTAGCTGCTGTTTCAGCTATTTTACTAAATTATGGATGATGTTCCACCTCTCCATCCACTGATGATGATGCCCACTCGGTCCTATATCTCAGAGTCCTCCATATGGCTTTCATTACCATGTTCAATGGTGGAATGTGTTTCAGAATTTGGGTCAAAGTGGAAGCTCTTAAAAATGAATAGTAATGGAATATAGTTATTTCACTTTATTCAAGAACAGTATTTATTGTTTACTTTTTAAAGTACGAGTTTGGGGAGAAAAAAAAGAGAAAGAAATGTTTGTGTTTTTGTGTGGGTACTTACCGACGCCACAGTCAGAAATTGAATGTCTAGTGTAGCATTGAGGCTTGTGGTCATGACAAGGGTGTAAATACAAACGAGATATTTTGGGACTAACCAAATGAACGCTTAAGGCACACTGGAACAGAATGATCTCAAAAATAAAGAGAAGAGGAGGAGGAGGGACAATTTAAAACGAGATTGAAGCATAGATTTCCACATAGCTGGAATTCTTGCTTCCTGGCTCGTGGAATGTCCTGAACATCTGTCGCCATGACAGTGGAGGTCAGGGCTGAAACTCTGACCTGGGGCCAAACCAGACCCAGCCCTTCCCGAAACCAGACTGAAGTCCATGTTGGATTGTTGTGTGTATGCGTGTGTGCGTTTTAAAGAGGGAAAGAGAGAGTGGCGCCTTTAAATCACCAAGGGGGACGAGAAGGCACACACCCTTCGAGCGGACAGTGATGGAATGCAACAGAAAGCCATGGCACTTCTGAGAACAGCGAGTGTTCAGAGTATTTCCTGTGTGTTTTGTACAGTACCGACTTTGTAAATAAACATTTAGACAAATTGATGGCAATACACTGTAATCTAAACAACTCAGGGAATGAGTAGAACGCGTGTGGATGTGGCAAGGCGTACTGAGTGTGCCCACGGTTTATATGGCTGCCGTTGATTTTTACTCTTCCAGTGCCATGCAACCAAAAATCTGAAACAGTCTTTATCACTTTATCATAGTTTCATAATATGTATCTACTTGCTGTTCTTTGAATGCGTAGAGGACATAAACAGAAGTATGTGCTGAATTAGGCACTTATTTTCCCCCTTTTTCCCCCTGTATTTTCCATGGCATGCTTGGTGCAGTTTTTATGCTTGACCACTAGAGGCAGTGTAACACAGCTTGCTGTGGTGCTGTAGAATTTGGTTTGGGCAGAATGTCTTCTGAATGAGGTCATATGCCATTCAAGGGGATTTCCTCATATAGGTGTGGGTCTGCTCACAGAAGACTGTAGATGTCTGAGTTGTTTTATTTTGGATCGTTGCTGTCACAAAATGTGACAAGTGAAACTATAGGTCTCTACTGATAAACAGAGTTGTTGCATGGTGGGTAATCATGTGTAAAGATTCAAGTTGAGATGATATAAATAATTTGAATTTTTGTAATATGTTTTATTGTTTTGAATTTAGTATAATTATACAAATTAAGACAAACATAAGTATTATTATCAAATCTATGAATCATTTTAAGGGTCTCACAGTGTAATGTGTGGTCAGATGTGCCAAGCTCTGGTCATAGTGCACTTGTGGGCTGGCACAGGAAGGAGCTTGTGCTAACTTGCAGAGGAAGCAGCTGCAGGGAATGTTGTTTTAACAATTATCTGCTGTGTGTACGTACGGGTTGATACATATTTACATGCAGGTTCATGTGTACATATGTGTTTATCTAAATAACTGAGTTGCATGAAGGTCATTTTCCATAACCAATACAAATTCCAAAACGGTTTGATACCAACAATTTTGGTGAAAATGTTTGTCAAGCTAAATACATCCCTTTTGCTCAAGAATGTAAGCTAAAATAAATTCGAGCATTGCCTGTTATGTAATGACGTTTGACTTTGCCTGAAAATAAAATAAAATAAAATAATATATATAACTTTGACTCTGTTATAGTCATGTAGTCATGAATTTCTCTGCAAGTAGCGGATGTTAGAGAAAAAACTGACCTTGCTGCTTGTCCTACATCTGATAAGGGGATATTTGTGGGAATTTAGTGGCAGTCATGGCTCACAAGCTTTGGTTTGCTTCACATAGTGATTTAATTCAAATTGATCTCTGTGGTTATAACAAAGAGTGTCACGCCTACAGGTCTTTAAGTAGTATCGAATCTCAAGTATCTATTTAAAAAACCTTATACTAGTTAACAAGTTGTGCCTCATTTGTGCATAATGTCAGGAAATGCATTGTGAAAACCAAAAAAAAAAAAAATAAAATGCACTGGTTTTGTTCTGATAGTTTTCTGCTTTTTCTGAAACAGGACATGGCAGTCCGTGCCCTAAAACAGACTGGCAGCCGTAACATTGAGGCAGCATTGGAATACATTAGCAAAATGGGTTACCTGGACCCTCACAATGAACAGATTGTACGTGTTATCAAACAGACTTCACCAGGTATGTGCACACTTTTAAAAACGTATTACTATTTGTGTACATGGACCACAAAACCAGTCATAAGGGTCTGAATTTTCTTAAACCCGAATAAATAAGCTTTGATGCATAGTTTGTTATGATAGGACAGTATTTGGCCAAGAAACAACTATTTGAAAATCTGGAGTCTGAGGGTGCAGAAAAATCTAATTGTCCAAATGAAGTTCTTAGCAATGCATATTACTAATCAAAAGTTAAGTTTTGATATATTTACGGTAGGAAATTAACAAAATATCTCCATGGAACATGATATTTACTTAATATCCTAATGATTTTTGGCATAAAAGAAAAATCGATCATTTTGACCCATACAAATATTCCCGTTCTACTTGAGACTGGTTTTGTGGTCCAGGGTCACATATACATTTTATGAAAGATGCACTCTTTAAACTCAAAATGACCCTTTTTTTGATTCCCTACAGGAAAAACTGGTATGCCAAATTTAATGGACCACAGAGGAGCAATGGAGAGCACTGGGGATGGTGCAATGCCACCTTATCACCAAATGGGAGCACCACTGTATGAAGGTGGTGGTTATGGGGCAGAGGGTGAGATGGCTCGTGCATACATGGGTGGACCACCTGTCATGAACTACATGCCACCGCCTGCCAACACTTCACAGGGTCCTACCATGGGAAACCCGATGGGTCGTCCTGCAAGTATGGGTGCCTACTCCACAAGCATGGCTCCTCAAACCAACCCTGGGAACCCTATGTACACCCCTGGTCCAGCCCAGCAAAAAGGATACCCTGGGGGGATGGACCAGGCCATGATGGGCTATAGTGTGCCTGGGCCACCCATGCAAATCCAGCCTCAGCCCTCGGGAGGTCCTGGCACTCATTACGACTACAGGCCTCATATGATAGAAGCCCCTAGCTACGGGGTAAAAAGAAGTGCTTCCTTCCAGAACAAGATGACCCCGCTAACATCTGAAAATTATGTGAACATGCCAGGCAAAGGAGCAATGGGCCAAAATGCTGGTGGCTACCCTCCCAACTTATATCTTCCACCACATTCGCACCCACGCCAAGCCAGTCCCACCTCACACCAGGTTCACATGATGCAGCGCTCACCTGGTGTCACCCCTGGAGCTATGGGTGGTGAGTTTTCTGATGTTCCTCAAGGCCTCCTCACTCCTTCCAGGGCCAGTCTGAACCTTGACCTCTATGAGCATCACTGGCCAGGACCCCAAGGTCCTGAGGGGACTCCTCCAGCCAGGCAGCCACAAGGGCCCTTTAGAGGGGAGGTACGTGTCCCCAGTAGGACCAACTCTTTCAACAACCACCAGAAGGTGACCGTGAGGCAAGCATTGCCTCCCGCAGCTAGTGTTGCTGGTAAGCAGGATGCATCTTTGGGTCCTCCTAACACAATAACTGCAGTGACCTCTCCACCAATCCAGCCACCGGTTAAGAGTATACGGGTCATGAGGCCTGAGCCGAAGACAGCAGTGGGACCATGCCATCCAGGCTGGCTGAGTGCACAAGCCCAGGAAGCACCAGAGTCTCATGGATACATGTCAGATGAGACTTTTACCCTGGAGCCCAGTCAAGAACACCGCTGTCCACCTCCACCCTACCCCAAAACACTGCTCCTGCCTGGGTCTGGACCTGGAACTGAACCTGCATCCCTGGAGACTGTAGCCATGGGTGGACTTCAAGATGTCAATGCTACAAGTAGAACTGTCCAGAGTGCCCCAGTAGTAAAGCAAGAGGAACCTGTCTCCAAAGACAAAGTGAAGCCAGGCAAGGCAGTGAAGGATAAGAAGCAGATTCAAACCTCACCTGTGCCTGTGCGAAAGAAAGCCCGCGATGAAGAGAAGAGGGAGTCGCGCATTAAGAGTTATTCTCCCTTCGCCTTTAAGTTCTACATGGAGCAGCATGTGGAGAACGTGATGAAGACCTATCAGCAGAAACTCAACCGCAGGATGCAGCTGGAGCAAGAGATGTCCAAGGTAACCAGTGCTGGCATTTTAGACAATCGTTATGTTATTTGAGTGTTCAATATCGAGTCTAAATGTTATTGCATTATTGTTATTAAATCAAACCACCATCTTCTGTCTCTTCCACTCTTCCAGGCTGGCCTTTCAGAGGCAGAGCAGGAACAAATGAGAAAGATGCTTTACCAGAAGGAATCCAACTACAACCGACTACGACGTGCCAAGATGGACAAGTCGATGTTTGTCAAAATCAAGACACTCGGCATTGGGGCCTTCGGTGAGGTGTGTCTTACGCGCAAAGTGGACACCGGGGCCCTGTATGCCATGAAGACTCTACGAAAGAAAGATGTTCTCAACCGAAACCAAGTAGCCCATGTGAAAGCAGAACGAGACATCTTGGCAGAGGCTGACAATGAGTGGGTAGTCAGGTTGTACTACTCATTTCAAGACAGAGACAGCCTGTACTTTGTCATGGATTACATTCCTGGAGGAGATATGATGAGCTTGCTGATCCGTATGGGGGTATTTCCAGAGCCCTTAGCCAGGTTCTATGTGGCAGAACTAACGCTGGCCATCGAAAGTGTCCATAAGATGGGCTTCATCCACAGAGATATCAAGCCAGACAACATCCTCATTGACCTGGACGGACACATCAAACTGACTGATTTCGGTCTGTGTACTGGGTTCCGTTGGACTCACAACTCAAAGTATTACCAGAAAGGTAAGGGACATGAAAAAAGGGTGATACACTAAGGCCTCTTTTCCACCAGCACGATACAGGTGCTAGCTCAAAGCTAGTGCTATTGCCGGTTCGGGGTTGGTTCGACTGATGAGCCTTCTAAGAACCTGTTTGCTTTTCCACAGGCTAGAGAGCCACCAGAGCCAGGTCTTGCCGTCACTGAGATGTCTTGCGTCTCATCTTTTCCAGCAGTGCTGGTGTGGCAGTTGCAGTACTTTGATGCCACGTGCCGACACACCGTGAACAAGCCTAATATCAACAATGGCTTTGTAAACCTACATCGGCATCCAAACGTGAATCTAACATGTTCATGTTTAGCTGGTATTTTAAAAAAGCCTGGTTTTCGTTTTTTTTGTTTTTGTCTTGTTGGTCATGGTAACCCAGCCCCCAGCCCCTGACGCAAGCGGTTCTTCTAGAGCAGCAAAGTTTTGGTTTTACTTAAGGACCACTTTTCCTGGTTCCAAGCTGGTGCTTTGGGTGTTAAAAGACAAAGAACCGATTTGAAACTAGGCACTGACTCCGAACCAGCACTCAAACTGCCTTGGTGGAAAAGCTGTAATAAGTGGCCTAAATACAGGTAATTGCTGTATCTTTACTTTTGTTCTCTGCACTGCTTGCATAGGGAACCATATCCGGCAAGATAGTATGGAGCCAAGTGACTTTTGGGATGATGTGTCTAACTGCCGTTGTGGTGATCGGCTGATGACTTTGGAACAGCGGGCAACTCGTCAACACCAGCGTTGCCTGGCACACTCTTTGGTCGGCACTCCTAACTACATCGCCCCTGAGGTGCTTCTGCGCAAAGGTAAGGCCTTGCACAAAGCCACCCGGAAGTACAAGGCAGTCACTAG
Source organism: Labeo calbasu (assembly GCA_019740295.1). Lineage (NCBI taxonomy): Eukaryota > Metazoa > Chordata > Actinopteri > Cypriniformes > Cyprinidae > Labeo > Labeo calbasu. The sequence continues at coordinate 46,319 of JAHKKF010536182.1, forward strand.
GAAGTGCCAGTGTTTATAACTCTCTTCTCCTGTTAAGTGTGATACTTTTGAATGTGCAGGATACACACAGCTGTGTGACTGGTGGAGCGTTGGAGTAATCCTGTTTGAGATGCTGGTCGGCCAGCCACCCTTCCTGGCTCCAACCCCAACAGAGACCCAGCTTAAGGTAAGAGCTCTGTATGCATTTTCTTAGGTTTCTTTGCTTGTAGGGTTAATGTAAACTAGTGTGTCCAGTTCTGCTCCTGGAGGGCCAATGTCCTGCACAGTTAATTTCTAGTAATCCTGAAAACCTTTTGGGCAGTCATGGCCTAATGGTTAAAGAATCGGACTTGGTAACGATTAATGGGTTCGCAGGGATTGTAGGTGGGGGGAGTGAATGTGCAGCGCTCTCTTCCACCTTCAGTACCACGAATGTTGCACCGAAACCCCAGTTGCTCCCTGGGCGCCACCAAAATGGCTGCCCACCAAGCATGTCATGTTCTTTCCGATTTCCTTTACCCTTGATTAGCTGATTCATGTGTTTCATGCTCTCCATTGACTTTTTTATTGCGGGAAGCTGCCTCCTCTTTGTCATTTCTGACTTCTAACAGAAAAACAGAACAATGTCTAAAAGCTGCTATGTGACGATGTGTACAGCAAACAATACATTTTTATAAGCTGTCGACCCAAAAAAATGAGCATTTTAAGGACACAATGTCAGGGTATTTCACATTGAGCCATTCAGTTGGATAATTTCTCTAGCAAAAGGAAGGTAAGGAAAAGGAGCACTGACATAGACCAATTAGATTTAGTTTCTCAATATGTCGTCTCCTCTCAGGTTTCTCAGGTGGGGAAATTCTCCTTTGACATGGTTAAAAATAATGATTGTTTTCTGTCACTATTAAGTTTCCCTCCAGTGGGCGTTGTTCTCAGCATAATATGACGCGTTGCGTTCTACTTTTGTGTCCTTAAACGCTCGCTTTTTGAGTTAACATCTTATAAAAATGTAGTTCTGGGTTTTTAAGCTTGTTTTCTGTACACCTTGTTACATAGCAGCTTTTTAATATTGTTCTGTTTTTTGTTTTAAGTCAGAAATGACAAGGAGGCAGCTTCCCGCAATACAAAGTCAATGGAGAGCGTTGGATTGTTCTCCCCCTGGTGGGCATGGTTTTCAGATTATGACACGTGTTGCTTTGTCTCTATGCTTGATTCTTAACACTGAATTTTTGCTTGAATGATCCACAGCTGTTTTTTTTTTTTTTTGGTTGTTTAGTCAAAGTTGTTCATAAGTCCCTTGTTTGTCCTGAACAGTTAAACTGCCCTCTGAAACATCCTTCAGGTCCCACTAATTCTTTGGTTTTTCAGCATTTTTCAGTAATGATGGTATGATTTTCAGATCCATCTTTTCACACTTAGGACAACTGAGGGACTCAATAAAGATTCAAATGATCACTGATGCTCCAAAAGGAAAAAATGATGCATTAAGAGCCGGGGGTGAAAACTTTTGAACAGAATGAAGATGTGTACATTTTTCTAATTTTGCCTAAATATCATATTTGTTTCATTTAGTACTGCCCTTCAGAATCTACAGAATATATTTACATGTCTCCCAGAAGACAAAATGAGTTATATTTACCCTGAACTTAAAATTCAAAAAGTTTTCACCCCCCGACAATGCATTGTGTTCATTGTGAACCTTCTGTAATAGTTGCATATGAGTCCCTCAGTTGACCTCAGTGTGAAAAGATGGATCTCAAAATCATGCAGTCATTGTTGGAGAGAGTTCAAATACACAAAAATGCTGAAAAACCAAAGAATTTGTGGTTTGTGTTTTTTTTATTTTGGTAAAATAATTAACATTTTGCAGATTCCAAAAAGGGGTGTGTAAACTTTTGACTTCAACTGTATGAAATTGTAAAAACTGGAAGCATTACTAATGTTGTTGTCATCACCTCCACAGGTGATAAACTGGGAAAACACTCTGCAAGTGCCTCCACAAGTAAAACTGAGCCCAGAGGCAGTTGACATCATTGGCCGACTCTGCTGCTCAGCTGAAGAGCGTCTAGGAGGCAACGGGGCCGGAGAGATAAAGGCTCACCCATTCTTCGCGGAGATGGATTTCTCCAGCAATCTCCGCACGCAACCTGCTCCATACAGACCGAAGATTGCTCACCCCATGGATACATCCAACTTCGACCCTGTGGAAGAGGAAGGGGGTCCAGGGGCCTGGAGCGACAGTGGAGACAGCACCCGCACTTGGGACACTCTCTGTTCTCCTCACGGCAAACACCCTGAGCATGCCTTCTACGAGTTCACCTTCCGAAGGTTTTTTGACGATAACGGTTGCCCATTCCGTTATCCCAAGCCCCCCGAGGCAGCGCAAGACCTGTCCAGCAGTAGTGGGGCTGGTAGCCTGAAGCCTGAGCTGGAGGAGGAAGAGATTCACGAGGAGGAAGAGCAAGGGGAAGGATGTGAGCCGGTTTATGTGTGAGAAAGTTGGATTGTGTGTTAATGCTGCTCTGCCTTTACCCATAGAGGACCTCGCCAGTTAACACGCTGCATCTCCTACACTTCCTTTTAACCCTACTTTTTCTTCAGGGTGTTTTTGTACAGGTTCAATGAATGGAAGAACATCAGAAATGGAGTGCAGAAAGTTCCATGTGAAATGTTTATTCCTCCAAAAGCATTATGCTGTATCCTTTGCCTGTTAAAAAATGACTGAAGCTCTGACCTGGGACCAAGGAAATACACAAGATACGCAGCTTAGTTCACGGGGACGTTGGTGTGACTGATACTTGGCTACTCTCCTATGAGAGCACAAAAACAGATGTGTGTAGCTGCTGCTCTGTGGTTTGTCAGTCAAACCACTCTACTCTTATGGTTAGTGTGGTCTGTGCCCCATTCCTTTATTCCACTGGGGGAAAAATATCCCAGTCTTACGTCATATTTTAACACTTCATTCACCTCTCTGAGCCTGGTGATGCTAACACAGCCATTCCAAACACCAGAGGTCATGGTGAGGGATCAGAAGAGAGCTGGGCTTGGGATGGTGGCTCTATGGTCAGGTTGTAATTTGGAGATGTATGAAGGGCAGAGAAAAACATCACAATTCTCCACCATAGCGCAATCCTGCAAAAATACAAATGCATATTCATATGCAATTCAGAAACATGCTGAATTATGGAAGCCAGATTTGCAGATTTCCTATTGCATGATCACAATCATTTTCACTTTGTTTGTCTAAAACAAAAAAATGTGTTTTAGAAGATTTTATGGCGCCACCAAGTGGTTCAAAGTGAAACTGTAAACAGTCATGCGAATTCTACATTATGAACTGACAGTATTAGGTCACTTCTTTGTGCAAAATCTGTCCAAAAGATCATGCGTTTTTTTCCGGTTAATACACTAATCACAGCCTTTTTGTAAATATTATACAATTGTGCTTTATTTTATGTTTCGTGCCTTATCAGGTCAAACGGTGCTCTCAGACATGACACAAAATTGAGACAAAATGTTTTACGTACAGCCAGCACTTCAAGTACATGGGATCTTAAAACTCCCATTATTGTTAAAGGTTTTATATAAACATCTTTTAAGTGTTTAAACAGCCTTTTACTTCAGAGATGAACTCTGAGGTCATACATAATGTGTGGTAATAAAGAATGTCACAAATTCGCAATATGGAAAATTAAAAAGGCGTAAACCTGCGATTTCTTTGCTTATGCATGCATGGTAGCATTCATTCATTCAGACTTAATACCATACAAAACACTGCGATATTGTCATTTTAATTTTGCGCAAGTGTGTTAGTGTAGTTGCCGAAGTATTGTTTTATTCAATTGATAGCAAACATTTATCTTACCTGGCTTGATTTCTTTTGTTTAAAGGCTTACTAAACCTGTCCGCAACAGTTGCTTTACATTCATCCGCTGCTTTAAGTGTATCTAAGATGTGCATCACACATTGTTTCTAGAGGTGTGCTGCAGACATGCAGCTGTCCATCCAGAAGGAATCGGCAACATAACGGTTTTAGCTTATGTTTAACCAAACAAAATTACAAGAGCTGGGTTTCCAGCTACTTCCTTTTCTTGTTACGCAGAAGACTTTATATGCGTTTCATTGTATAACTCTGTCTCTTCCTGTTTCCCAGAATATCTTAATTGCATTTAGTTTCATAAGAAGATCTTAAAAGTCAGACGGGTGGTTTTTGTTGTGTGTGTTAATGCTCATCCAGATCCACTGGAAATGATCTTGTCTGTCACCATCAGTGAACTTTGAAGCAGATTAATTAGAACAAGTGCAAAAATGTTTTGTCATCGAGGCTGCTGCACCATTTCAAAGTGATCACACAGCGCAGTATTATAACAAGACAGTCTACGACTGAAATGTAAAGAATACTCTTAGGCAGAAATGGTGAAAAAGTGGCAAAAGAAAAGGCAAATGTATCTGATGGTATGACTATGTGCAATACAGAAAATACATTATATAGTTTTCTAAATACAACAAATAGCCTTTATAACTTTAAAACTGAATTATGCTATCTAAAAGTATATATTATATTGATTTATATATTTTCAGTATAGTTTCATGACCCAATGCTGCTTATTGTTATTAATATTACACTATAAAGTATCATTATCACCATACTTTCATTTATACTTTCTCTCTCTTTTTGTATAAAGTGTGGTTTTGGTTGTCAGTGTGTAAGACGAACTGTGTGCCTTCAAATGAATGTGTGGGTGTGTGTACCACGTGCTGATCAGTATTTCAGGAGGAGATGGAAAGGCCTTCGCTTCTTGCTCTCAGGCCGGTCCTGGGCGTAAGAGAGAGGGTGTTTTTGGTGGGACAGCTTGAGAAAGACAAAAAAGATACAAGAATGAATGATTGTCATTGAGACTCTGAAGGAGATGTGTATGGATGTCATAGCAGGATGAATATGGAAACGCATTGTACGCATTTGATCAGTGATAAGGATTGCTCGATAAGTCCATTTAATATTGTCTTTCTGAGATCTAATCATTTGTAGTGATAGTGTCACTGCATAAAATGTTCTCTGTATTAATTATTATCTCTCAAGCTGACTGACAATCATGTGGTTACGTGCTTGCAGTCGATTTTGTCAAACAACCCGTACGACCGCTGACTGGAAAAGCTTTAGAAAACAGTCGATGATGATCAGTTTTATATATTGTATCAGTACGATCACTCCTAAAAGTTAAGTGAAACCTTAACAGATATATTGTAGTGTAAACGTATGTACCAAGTCAAACTGGTATCGTGCCGTCGGTCAATCAAACAAGTTGATTGAGCTCCATGGAGTGTGAAAGCAAGTGTGGCAGATGTTTTGCTACCCCATATTTGTGAAGAACGGACCACTCAGTGAAAAAGCATGAGTTTTCTATGAATCTGTCACGGAGTCAGGTTTAGGGTTTGAATGTAATGCGTGTGTCGTGCTTAGGATGGATTCTGTGTTTTACTTTTGAAAATGTTGACTGACAATCTTTGACTGTATTTAGAACTGTGTGATGATGGGACTTTTTCCTCTAATGTATGTTTTTGTATTTTAATGGATGAATGGGTTGGGACTTTTTGACGTTTGTAATCTTTTAACTGTATTATATAATACTGTTACTATTGAACATATATTTATACAGATATACATATTTTTTGTATCCTTTTATTCTTATGTTTCTCTTTTCTGAGCTAACTTTTGAACCCCCTTGTCTACAGTATTACAGACAGTATGCATTCGGATTTATATCTCATTTTTTACATGTATGTATGAATTGAGAATGTTTAAGAAATGCTTTTGCTGTCCTCGTGTAAATGTATATGTCTAAATTAAATTAAACAAATCAACTTCTTGTTTTGAGTATTGTTGGACGAGTGGTGGTGTGTGTGTGGGTGTCTGCAGAGGTGTCTGGGCCGCACCCTAGATATTTTCAGCTGATGTAACACATCGCAGCAAGAATGTCTGGGTTATTAACCCTTTTGTTTCCACTAATAACCAGTGTTGGGGAGTAACTAGTTACATGTAACGGAATTACGTAATTTAATTACAAAATAAATGTAATTGTAATTAGTTACAGTTACTGAGAAAAAATGTGTAATTAAATTAGTTACTTTTGAAAAATGCCAGTGATTACAAAGGGGATTACATCTGAATTTTTTCACATACATCATTCACATGTTGTGTAAGAAAAGTGGTATGACTGCACTGTATCCCTAAAATGTCTAGTTTGAACTTGCCATTTGCTAGCAACTGATTTCTTCATGGAAGCTTTGCATTCAAATATTCCTCAGAACTCAGACCAGTGTTTTGTGTCTAATTATTTTGACACGAAACATCTAAATAATCTATCAAGCAGCTGTGTAATAAGTGGGATAATGTTGTTGATGTATGTTATCCCTTACTTATTATAATCTTAATTCAAGTGATAAAGGATTTTGAAAGTCTGACAGTAATCAGTGTTGAGTGCTACTGTAAGGTTAACTCTGCCTGGTTTAAATGTTTCAAAATGATTAACAGTTGAAAATATTGGAAATTTAGAAAAGTAATCAAAAAGTAATTAAAAGTAATGTTACATTACTTTTATAAAGTAATTGCAAAGTTACACTACTTATTACATTTTAAATCAAGTAACTTGTAATCTGTAACCTATTACATTTCCAAAGTAACCTTCCCAACACTGCTAATAACGCTGTTACCAAACTGTATTTTTATAAGTTTGAAGGCAGTTGAAAATTACACAGAATGAACAGTTTTACATGGCTGATATAAAGTCAAAAACGTCCAAATATGAATACTTGGTGCATATAAAAATTTAAATGGACTGTTATTAACGTACTATTAAAACTGTGATAATTAGTTACTTGAGAGAGAGCAATGATGTAAAGTTTTTGAACAGTAAGATTTTTAATGTTTTCAAAGAAGTCTCTTCTGCTTACCAAGCCTGCATTTATTTGATCCAAAGTACAGCAAAGATTAAAATTTTGAAATATTTTTACTATTTTAAATAACTGTTTTATATTTTAAAATGTGATTTCCAAGCAGAATTTTTAGCATTATTACTCCAGTCAATTAATCCTTCAGAAATAATTCTAATATTCAGATTAGCTGCTCAAAAAAACATTTAATAATATTATTATTATTATTATTATTATTATTATTATTATTATTATTATTATTACGTTGAAAACAGCTGAGTAGATTTTTTTCAGGTTTCTTTGATGAATAGAAAGTTCTGAAAGATAATATAGAAAGATAATATAAAATAATATTATAAAAAATGTTTCTTGAACAGCAAAGTAGAATATTAGAATGATTTCTAAACGATCATGTGACGCTGAGGACTGGAGTAATGATGCTGAAAATGTAGCTTTGATCACAGGAATAAATAACATTTCAAAATATACTGAAATAGAAAGCAGTTATTTTAAATAGTAAAAATATTTGAAAATGTTACTGTTTTTGCTGTGCATTGGATCAAATAAATGCAGGCTTGGTGAGCAGAAGAGACTTTGTTAAAAAACATTAAAAATCTTACTGTTCAAAAACTTTTGACTGGTAGTATATGTCTGTGGTAAACTTTTTAAATAATAAAATTGCATATTTTAAGGTGTTGTTACATTAAATTAAGTACAAAGGCAAATAAATTATGCATTGTCAATACCTATCCACAATCGCCTAATAGTAAAAATATAGTATATTTATTTTATTAAATTATGACTTTGTAATATTCCACCAGTTACAGCTAACTGTACTTTTCTCAAAATCTTTTTTTTATGAAATATGTAATAGTTTTATTGAGCTGTTTAAGGAATAAAATACAACCTAACTGTGAATTTTTTGGAAATAAATTGGTTGTTTAGTTAAATACTATTAAGATAAACACTAGCACAAACTGGCAGTGCTGTCTAAAAATTCAAGTGTGTATCTACATCAAATTCCTTAACAAACACATATGAATTCATTCAAAAACAAAAACACAGATTTTACCTTAACAGCATAATAGTGTAATATCATGTAATAACAAATCCTTTAAGGGGGCATCAGGGCTGCCTATCAAAAAGTGCCTGTGAACTCACTGGCCCGAGGTGCTGCTTAATCCCACAATGCAGTGCATGGCGCGTCACTGAAGAACGACCATGATGGCGGCGGTCGGTGCACCAGAAGTGATTTCACAGCTGGAAAGCGCTGCCAAAGTTTTAATGGTGAGCATTTCGCCGCCGTTTTCACATCTCTGTCAGTGTGCTGTTAGCTCTGTGTGGGGGGTTCACTCTGAGGGCGTCTCTCGGCTCGTGGTTTAGCGGGGAAAGTCTCGATAAACGCGGAGCGGTGCGTGGCGCAGTGCTCGACTCACTCCATCCCGCAAAAGCCCAGCGCAGCCACCATCACCTTCATCACCATCTTCATCACCTCCGCCTAACAGTACCGCTCCTGTGACACAGTCATTGTTTATAATGATCGCTCTGGGTTCATGTGTTGTCTCTCAGAGGCCTAGTTAGATCCCCCAGCCTTGTAAAAGCGCGCAGGATGAGTTGAAGTGTGTCTGCTGGAGTTTCTCCATCAGCTGCTGTAGTTACACACGCTGTTGATTCAGCCGCATGTTTGCTCAAGCACATGTTTAGCAAGACGTAAGGAGACCAGTGACAAAAGAGAAACTTTTAGCTTCTTATTTTTGTCATAATAACACCCAGTCTTTCATTTTATGTCGTTATAAGAGTTGACTAGCTACATAGTGGGCTAGCAGAAAGTTGAGAGCAGGACATGTGCAGTTAGATGATGGCCTGTGCAATTCGCTAGTATTGTCTCTCAACCTGCCTACCTGTCTAGACAGCATTTCTGGGCATCATATGGACAGAATTGTTTGAGCGGTGTGTGTGGTTGTGTAAAGTTACTGCATTGTTAAAGTCCCATGGCTCTTTTCATAGTTCTTCCAAACTAAAGAGTGATAATGTCCTTCTTGTTTTTATTTGGTGAATTAGCTTGCTTCTAATAGTCTGTGAAGCTTTTAAGTCAGTGTTTTAATCTTGACTTCACAAATAAAAAAAAACATTTTGTCACACTGCGGCTGTTTTTAGTTGACTTTAGTGGTATTTTAATAGCTGATACTGATATTTATAGAAAAGGGTGGCCAGTTTAATGCAAATGTGCGGCATAAATTGTTGATATTAAAAAAGAAGTGCATTATAAATTGACAAGGCTGTGGGTGAATTTTGAAAACGACACAATTAATAACTTTCACATCTGTTAATTGAGTGTGATGCCAATAATCTCAAAATGTTGACTTCCTAAAAAATAATTTGTGTACTGTTTTATTAATATTAAAATAATTTTAATACTGGAGGTTTTGTATAAAATATTTACCCTACCGTGTTTACGCTAGGTTGATATGTTTGAAAGAAGTCTTTTATGCACACCAGGGCTGTACTTATTTGATTATGAAGAATACAGTAAACAATTTATTATTACAGTGTGAATATAATAAAATTTAATTTATTCCTGTGATTGCAAAATTTTAAGTAGTCATAATCCAGTCTTCAGTGTCATATGATCTTTTAGAAATCTACTAATATGCTGATTTTGGTGATCAAGAAACATTTTGTCTTATTATCAATGTTGAAGCCTGCTGTGCTGCTTAATATTTTTGTGTGCTACATTTAATAAAAACATTTTTGTGATAAAATTTAAGTACAAATAGAAACTGTAGTGAAATAGAAATGTTACTGTCACATTTGATCAGTTAAATTCATCCTCGCTTAATAAATGTGTTAATTTCTTTTAAAAAAAAAATCTTACAAACCCCAGGCTTTTTATTGGTAGTTTATAAATGTATATTAACGATCATTTGATACAGCTGGAATGATTGCGTGTTTTAAAGAATGAATGAATGCCATCTATATTGTATTGTATTGGGATTTTAAGCAGCTTGGTGTTTATAATTTGGGGTTACTGCCGTGAAATTTAGATTTTGTATTGATATTTTTTCATGAAATCACTTACAATATTATAAACAATTTGGCTGCCATTAGATTCAATCTAAAAAGACGCTAAAGGCTTTGAAGGGCCTGGTATGTTTTTTTTTTTTTTTTTTTTAAACCTTGATAATTCTCTCCAGTCATCTATCCTGAAGCCCGACCAGTCCACCACCAAGTAGATGAGTAGTTACAAAGTCATAAGACTCATGGTTATATTTCAGCAAGCAGAAAGGTCAGACTGTAACAGTTGACATCAGGTATTGATTTGTTGTTGTAGATCCCTGATCATCAGTCAGACCCACTGATGTCACTGCAGTCGAGCTTATGCAGACTTATTACTAAAGGATGCTAGTTAGTAGATGTATCATTACAGTTTAGTACCACTACACACTTTTTTCATGATGCAGAATCACTTGATTTCAGTCTGCTAGTAAGTGAGGATGAATTATTGAGATGGTCAACAGACCAGATTCAAAATAGCTTAAAGTGACAGTCATATAAGCATGTTATTTGCAAAACATCAAATAAAATATTTATTATTTATTATCTTTATGACCATGTCATTTTGCTGCATGTTTTCTCAAAGGGTTTCATCGGTAGCTCTTCATTATCTTACTAAACATCATTATGTAATTAACTAACATTGTGTTGATGTCACTGGGCGATGTTAAATGATATAAAGAGGCTTGGGGATGAACACACATGTGCCCGTCAGCACTTTTAGGGAGGACTGTGCTGTTGTCTTTTGTGTACAAGGGATCCGTCCACCTTTAAAGAAGTACCTTCAGTATTTGTGTGTAGCTGAATGTGTTAAAACCCTAAATTAAATGCAGGAGAGAATGTTATCTGAAAAACAAACATACCCATTGTGTTTGTTCCAGTCGGTCACAGCATTGCCGCAGGCGTATCTGACTGAGACTTTTGCGTCAGCCCTGTACAAGTGAATGTCATACTGATAAACTAAATGAAATCAGCAAATTAGCTTGTTACAGCCTTAATGTCTTGTACAATTGTGACCCTGCACAAAACCAGTCATAAGTGTACATTTCTCGAAATTGAGATTTATACATCTTCTCAAAGCTGAATAAATAAGCTTTGCGTTGATGTATGGGCAATCTTTGGCCAAGATACAACTATCTGAAAATCTGGAGTCTAAAGGGGGAAGAAAAATCGAAATACTGAGAAAATCACCTTTAAAGTTGTCCTAACGAAGTTCATAGCAATGCATATTACTAATCAAAAATTAAGTTTTGATATATTTATGGTGGGAAATTTAGAAAATATCTTAATGGAACATGATCTTTACTTAATATCTTAATAATTTTCGGCATAAAAGAAAAATCTGTAAATTTGGCCCATCCGATGTATTTTTGGCTATTGCTACAAATATACACATGCAACATAAGACTGGTTTGTAACCAGGGTTACAATTGGGTAATATGCAGTTAATGTCTCATATCAACGTACTGCTCTCTGTGAATCTTGGACATGCATGGAATCATGGATTCAGCCTGGTCTTGGTGCTAAAACTATGATCAAGAGCTAAGCAATCAGGGAAGAGATAGGCTGGTGACCAGAAGAATCAGATGAAGCTCGAAATATAAGGAGAGCTGCCCATGTTAAACAGCTTTAAAAGAACAGTGGATAGTAAAGTTTACCACCAAATCAGGGGTTTTAAAAAATGGACCCCTTGTTACATGTTGAATGAAACTGAGTGTTGCATTTTACGTCTGATCAATAATAACATGAGTATGGTACAGGGTTATTTTTGTAGACTAAAACTATTAAAAAGTCTTTAGTATTGTTATTTGAAATAATTATTAAATGTAATTAATATTAATTGAAACCAGCTGAAATAAGTTGAAGTCTACTAAATTTACCAACTGGAAATAAATAACTAAAATGAAATTAAAATAACAACTGAAAATACAAAAATAAACGTTAACTCAAAATATTAATAAAAACTAGTATATAATAAATAATACTAAAATTACTCTGATACTGTACCATATTAATTTGTAGTATTTCTAGCGTTTGTAATGCTTACAGTTGAAAGCCAAGAAGGACAGGGATGAATGTAAAAATTATAAAATATATTAAATAAATCCCAGTATAAAAAGAAATGTCTTCCATAAGTTCAAATCAAGACGTGACCTGTCTACAGTAAGTGTCTACTGGCTCAAGACTACGCAAGACATGTGGGTTTCTACAGATAGGCGAAGCTCCTCCTTTATGTATGTCATGTGACATGTCAAGTTCCTTTGATTGTTAAACATATCCTATATAATTTGGACTGTAATAATGGCGGAAAATGCTTTTATATAAAAACATGTTTAAGTGTAACATATTTTTTTATGTATTTATTTTAGATATTTTGTTTTAAGTTAAAATGCTTTATATATTAATTAAAAATGTTATGGATTATGATGCTGACCTTGTGTTTGTCTTGTAAATAACGTCTGTTAAAAAATTAATAAACTAACAAAGCATTGAAAAGCCATTAGAAGAACTTTAGCTTCTTACCTTTAGCATAGTAGATCTGTTTTTCTGTTTAATACATATTTGATTTTTTTTTTTTTTTTTCTCAGACTTTTGTTTGTGATGAAACAGTAGTTGCTGGACTCTGCATTACATTTGTAGACCACTGCGGTATAATCTTATTCTCTTTTAGAAATAAAGGCTCCAAAAGGTTGTTTTTACAGCAGTACCATGGAAGAATCATTTTTGATCCTCCAAAGAACCTTTAATGGAACAGTTTCATAAAACAGGAACCTTTTTTCTTAAAGAACTTTTTTTTCACTTTAAAGAACCTTTTGTAGAATAGAAATGTTAAAGGTTCTTTATAGAACCATTTATGCCAGTAAAGAACCTTCATTTTTAAGAATGTTCATGTTGTGGTTTCCATAGCATCAGACAGGATTGAGACTGGAGCAAGTGAAGCAGGATTCAGAAAAGTTGACTGGGTGTAATTTAGTTGTTCTTGTAGTCTAGGCTGATATTCTTCAACCAGCAGGTGGCATTTGATGTTTGTGTGTTAGAACTACCACATTTTTTCATCAAGAGGTTTGCAGTAATTGTACAGACTGACTATTGTCCTGTTGCAAAGAGTTGATCAGTGCATGGAAAATGTTTCTATTCCGTTTAATATGCCTAGTTAAACACGTCGGTGATCTCGGTGTGTGCGTGTGTGACATTATGTCCTTTTCTCTCTAGTCTGGTTACTGTGAGTTGGATGACTGCTGTGCTGTAATTAGGAATGGAATGTGATGTTTAATGTTATGACTCAAGTGTGTGATGCGCTCAGTGGGCAGACACCCAGGCCTGGGTGTGCTCATGCGTTCACCTGTGTGTTGTAACACGTACATCAGAAATTGCTTTGTTGGTCATAACTGGGAACAAGCTGCTTGATTTGTCATAACTTTTGGAAGCTCTTGTACAGTTTTAGAAATGTTTCTTGAACACCAGATCAGCATATTAGAATGATGTCTGAAGACTGGAGTAATGGCTTTGCCAACACAGAAAATATTTATTGTAAATTGTAATATTTTATAATATTACTGCTTTTATTGTATTTTTAATCAAATACATGCAGCCTTGATGAGCATAGGAGCACAAACAGTTTTTGAACGGACATGTATATAATAATTGCAATAAAGATTGGTTTAAATAACTACAATCTCATGTTATGATTGCTTGTTTTGGTCTGCGTATGGGATATTCAGTGCTGACCAGTGCAACATGTTCAAAGACCCAATTGTTTAACCTCTCCCCATGAATGTGTTCACAGGCACCGCCGTCCATGGTAAGCACAGAACAGAGGCAGCATGCAGAGCACATATTCCTCTCTTTCAGGAAGTCAAAATCCCCCTTTGCAGTCTGCAAACACATCCTCGGTGAGTCTCAGCACTCTGATCTCATAGACACCTCAACTAGTATTGACTCTACTGTGCTGAGCCTTTTGTTGAGTCTTGGTTTTTCCCGTAATTTCTTCTTCATCGTATTTAAACATCTCACGTGTCACTAGTGACTCGTCAGTCTTTCTCAGAAAGCACAGACTGTACATTTCAAATGTTTATGTCTGCTTAAGGTTAATTTATCAATTAAAAAATAATAATTCATCAATATTCAGAAGTCATTAAGAAAGCATCTCATCACAGCATACACTTAAAAATAAAGGTGCTTCATGATGCCATAGAAGAACCTTTTCTTTCTAAATGGTTCCATAAAGAACCTTTAACATCTGAAGAACCTTTTTGTTTCACAGGTTCTTTAGATTATTAAAATGTAAGAAAGACATGGTTCTTTAACAAACCTTTGACTGAATGGTGGAGAGACATTAATTTTTAAGAGTTTATGTATGCACCAGATCTGCAGTTTGGCACTCCATTCAAGTGATGTCATGTTTATTTATATAGCACTATTTACGTTTGATTGTTGTAAAGCATGAAACATGAAAATAAATAAATTTCACTTTGGCCTGATGTCCAATTTTTAAATTATATATTTACTAAGAAAATATATTTAAAGACATTTTTTAGAAGGTCTCTCCTGGAAGAATTTTAGAATTTTTTTTATTGATTAAAATGAAAGGTTCTATATGATTTTTATCGGTACTGTTGTTGTTGCTTGTTTATTTGTGTGATGATACTGTTAATGTTGATATAGACACTGATGCTGATTCACCATTAAAACAACTAAATTAAATAGTTTGGTTTTGTTAAAAAAAAAAAAAAGGCATCACACCGGTTTGTGCTTCAATTTTGCTTGAATTTTTTAATAGCTAAACTCACAAAACTGTAGTGTGAATTAAATTAATGTGTGCAATAAATGAGTAAAGAATAATAATAAATGAATGTTGTCTTTCTCTTTCCGCAGAGACTAGTAAAGTGGACTATGTGTTGTTCCAGGCAGCCACAGCCATCATGGAGGCCGTGGTTAGAGAATGGATTCTTTTGGAAAAGAACAGCATCGAGTCCCTCAGAACATTCCTCCTCACCTATGTCTTACAGAGACCCAAGTAAGTATGTGAATGAACTTAAAACATGTGACGTGTTTGTACCATGTGTTTGACTTGTGAAGGCATTTCTGTTTTGGTCTGTATTTAGCTTGGCTTAGTAACAATGTACATCTCTTCCCTCATCTTCGAATTGTGTAAATTTCTCTTTGTTCCCTGCAGTCTGCAGAAGTACGTTCGAGAGCAGATCCTGTTAGCAGTAGCAGTAATAGTGAAGAGAGGCTCTCTCGACAAGTCCATCAACTGTAAGAGCATCTTCCATGAGGTCAGCCAGCTCATCAGCAGCGGAAATCCCACAGTGGTAAGACTTGTGTATGACATGGATCAGAACTGTTTCTATAGAAAATTGTTAAAACATTAGTTCACTCCTGAATTACAATTGCCTGATAATTTACTCAACCCCATGTTATCCAAGATGTTAATGTCTTTCTTTCTTCAAAAACGTTTTTGAGGAAAATATTTCAGGATTTTTCTCCATATAGTGGATCAACGGGTTGAAGGTCCAAATTGCAGTTTAAATGCAGCTTCAAAGGGCTCTACACAAT
>JAHKKF010536183.1:0-22544 GCA_019740295.1 Labeo calbasu
CACAGTATTAGTCATTGTACAGAAGCATTGTATGTCAAGTTAAATGAATAATAAAATTATAGGAAACACATTTAGTACATAATTTAGAACATGCAAAATACCTACATACATGAGACAACTGCTGTATACCTGTATACATTTAAAATTACATTTCATCCAAAGCAACAAAGTCCCACACAGTAGACATAGCAATTTTTTAATAAACAGAAAGTGTTAGTATTAAAGGGATAGTTTCTGTGTATATGACTTTCTTCTTTCAGACAAACACAATTAGAGTTGTATCAATAAAAATGCTACGACATGACATGCTAAGCTACAATCCTACATTATGCACGTTATGTTTAAGTTGACTCTGTATGGCTGTTTGACCTAAACATTAGTTATTTTACTTTACATGGTGTAAAATATGCTTCGCTTCAGAAGGCCTTTATTAATCCACCGGAGCCATGTTGAGTATGTTTATGTTGGATGGATGCACTTTGAGCTTCAAACTCATAGCAGACATTCACTGCCAATTTAAAGCCAAAAAGAGCCAGGATGTTTATTGATATAACTCCGATTGTGTTTGTCTGAAAGAAGAAAGTCATGTACACTTACAGTGGATTGAGGGTGAGTAAATCATAGGCTCGTTTTGATATTTGGGTGAACTATCCCTTTATTTGGTCAAGTGTTCATGAAAAACATTCTGTCCATAAAGATGCATGATAAGAGTGTTTATACCATCTGTGCTGTGATTGGCTGATTTAGTTCCACCTTACATTACAAGATCACATGGCGATAACCTTGTTCAGCTTCCTAAAGAACCCAGCGTTAAGAGAACAGTGGATGCAGTTTTTTTCTCCGGGGCAGCAGTGGTATTGTGCAAATGTGTTTGTTTGTTCTTGGCAATTCGGTGGTGAATGCTTTATAAATAAACATTAGTTAAACATTCAATATATAAAATTTAAGTCAAAGTTATTGTTCCTGTTTTATTTGTGTCGATGTCACAACTTGCAGATGATCGCTTGTGACTCCAGGAGCTGTTTTCAGAGAGAAGCGTAAAGCTGTCTTTTATAAATCTGATAAAACTAAACACTCTGCTGTGATATGAAGGATGCAGTGGTACTCTATAGGTACTCAAGATTAACATGAGATTGGCAAAAATGTATGGTTTATTTAGACCGCAAAGGTAAAATTTTAATTTAAATTATTGTGACAGATATGAAGAGGGAGGAGAATCAATGTATGTATCAGGTTTTTTGGTAAGAAACACTTCCTCATAAAATACACCTGTGTATTCTACCTTATAGAGGGTATGCATTGACTTCACTTTCCCTCCGGAACATGCCCCCCTCAGTCGGACTGAGTGGCAAAAGAGCTGCTGAATGAATGGATTTAATAAGGAAGCTGTGAAAGCGCGAGTAAAACAATCGATAATCAGTTTAAACTAAAGGTTGCTGGACTCAATATAGTGTTCGTAACAACTTACCAAATATCCAGTGGTCCATGGTTTCCATGTATTTGTACAGTTAATCGCAAAGCTCTTTTTGGTTTTAGATGTGTTTAGTGTGTTCTGTTGCAGCATTCATGCTGAAAACCAATGCTGCCACTCAAGTCTTTTTGCCACTCAGTGGGCAGAGCCACAGCCACTCCAGCTGATGGTGACGTCACGTGCACATCCTCTATAGCTCCTCTGGAAGCTTACTCAGTCCTCATTCCTTGCAGTGCAATTACAGAAATTAGATGTCATTCAAAATGGCAAAACTTTGATATGCTGGTCATGGGCTACAGCAGGTGTGCTCAACCCTGTTCCTGGAGAACTACCTTCCTGCAGAGTTCAGCTCCAACCCTGATCAAACACAACTGAACCAACTAATAGACCAATTATCTGTTTGTAAACATTTCGGGATGCACGCGCAGCATGGTTGCAGAAAACCCGGAGAGATCGCCTTTACAGCTAGAGAATTACAAGGATATGGCACAAAATACTTAGATTTAAAAAGAGTATAGATTATATTGATTAGATGTAATTTTCAAATTGTTATTCGCATATTACATCAGCTTGTCACCCAGCCAGAGTATCGCTCCGCGTCTAAACTATATCAGTATGTTTGAAATACCACAGTTTTGTTCATAACGTATATTAAAAGAAGAAAGTAACAAAAATAAAACGAAAGTATAGTTTTAAAGTGGCTTATTGGAACACTAGTGCGCAAACTTTTTTCCTCATGCCAAGCTAATATGGTTGTCAGTCAGCGTTAAAAGTTATAATTGCTGCTTTTTGCAGTGCAAATGTTTGTGATTAATAATAATAATAATAATAATAATAATAACAATATGTTTCGTCAGTTTTTTTACGTACAGATCGTTGCATTTCTTATAGATTTCTTGAAAGAACAAACTAATTCATTGAAAACTATAATTTTCTGCTCATGTCCATTGCAGTCATCCTATATAGTTTTCACATTCTTTCTGATTTGAGTGATCCATCTCTATCAAGCTAGCTAAATAGGCTATGTTTAACAGTGAATTCTTGCTATATATGCAGTTATATTATGGGTCGTTGTCATGAATTGTACTCGTGATGAAGAGGTAGTGGAGCGTTCTTGGAGCGAGTAAAAACCACAACGCTCCGACTTTTAAAATTTCCGCTCCTCATTCCATTAAAAATCACACCGTTCCACTCCGTGCTCCGCTCCCACTCCACTCCGCTCACATACTCTGCACCCAGCCATAAGCAATGTTATTCAACGAAACTGACGTTAGCTAGTGGGATAGTCTTACAGACCCAAAACAGGGATGACGTTTTTTATGGGCGGTTCAAGTGGCAGTCTATAGAGCCATGGAATAAAAGAATAAAAAAGGTCAATTTGATTTTATATTTCAAAATTCTGACTTTATTTTCACAATTCCGAGATTATATCCCATAACTCTAGAGGAAAAACAACTCGTCATTCTCTCTTTTCCCCTCGGCTCAGAGTTTATATCCCACATTACTGCTTTTTTCCTTCAGAATGAACAAACTCACTAGTTTTGTTAAATCGAGTTATAATGTCCGAATTAGGAGATATAAACTTGCATTTGTGAGAAGCAGAAATCAGAATTGTGAGATAAAAAAAAAAAATTCTGTTAAAAAGTTAATAGTAATAGGTTTAAATAATATTTCATGCTGTAACTGTAGGGCTAATACAATACATCCCCTATGAACAGCATATGTGAATATTATGTAGACCTATTGTTTAAGTCAAAATTATGCTTTAATAGTAGAGTAATCATAGCAGTTTTCATCCATAGTATGTCCGTTTAAACGTCTTCGTTTAGCTTCAAATGGCGTCTTTGACTACAGTATTGTATAAAAATTATTTGCATTCCGATTTTGACATCAAAAGCTACAAAAATATTTTTTTCTCTTATTCCATGGAGTTTACCTGTTTACCTCCACTTGCTACCAGTGTTTTTCTGCAACCACTATGCGCGCAGCTGCAAATGACGTCTACTCGAAATTGGCCTATTAGGATCTGAATAAGCACTTGATAATTACAGACAGGTGTGTTTGATCAAGGTTGGAACTAAACTCTGCAGGAAGATAGATCTCCAGGAACAGGGTTGGGCACCCCTGGGCTAGAGGATGAAGGAGCAAGGAAATGATGTTTAAAAAACATCCCTAGTTTAAAAAGCTTTTTTTTTTTTTTTTTTTCCAGTTTTGCTCATTTTTACGTTTAAGTAGTTTTAAAAGTTCATAATTTGTCAACATTGTTTTGATTAAATGGATTTAAAAAAAATCCTTTCAATTTTTCTGTTGCACAAAAAAAAATGGGAGTGAGTACATTTATTTCTTTTTTTGGATTGTCTATTTCTTTAATACTTTTGTTGAACTACTTAATATTTTAAACCAGTGATTTCAGAAAGTTTCTAAAAAATACGAGAAAGATATATCAGTCTTGGGTGGGACTGTCAACTGTCATGCATTCCTACTGTACATTCACCAGGTTAGATTATTATATATTTTTTTTTTATGTGAGGCTGCTGACTAATCCTTTGTTTTCATGTACAGGGTCGACATGTCAAAACAGGACAGCTGGCAGCAATCAAAGTCATGGATGTCACAGAGGTAAAGAAGCACAGTATATTTTAATATTTCATTATATTGGCCTATATTACTGATCTGTTGCAACTCTGAAAGTTGCTGGTATCAGATTCTGGGCTTAGGAAACTGGGCCTAGATTAACACAAAGACAGGCTTTACTGCACTGAAGGATGCAGGAATGAAGCCAGTGGGGAAAAATATAGTCTGTAGTCAGAATGGTGCAGGATAACCTCTGTCTAATTCTGGTCCTGGCACCCCCACTCTCCATATTTCATATGTCTCTCTGTAACACACCTGATACAGATTATCAGCTTGTTAGGGGAGAGGTCTATGAACTGAGCTGCATTTCACTTTTAACTCTTCTTTATCTTAGTGTTTCCTATTCTCTAAGCATGTTTACCATACCAGGGCTCGAAATTAACTTTTTTACTTGGTAGCACTTGTGCTCCCAATTTCAAAAAGTTAGGCGCACCAAAAAAATTTAGGAGCGTACATTCTACAATACAATACTTAATTAATTTAACAAAACAATTTGAAAGTGGGGGGATTTTAAAATGTGTGTACCCAGTGAAAATTGCGTCCCTGCGTGAGTGAAACTCTGAAGCTGAGTTATCTTTGTACAGTATATTGAGACGAAAGCGCCAGAATTGCATCTGACAGAATGTGCGCTGTAGCACGAAATATAGTATATTACTTCAAGAGCAGATTGTGGAGACATTTTATTTGTCCACAATCAAAAATCGTCATATCACACATCCCTAATTGCAATGTAGTTTGTACAAATCCGGAACAGAGGTTGGTTGAGAGAGAGAAAAAAAAACGTCCGGTTCCGAGTTTCAGCGGAGCACAGTGTCCGTGACAGGGAGTGATTGACGGCTAATATCTAAAATCTGCATTAAAGTTAAGAATGTACAGATCGAGTTTAATTAGTTATGTAATGTTGGAGAAAACGGCGAAACTGTCACTGTATCAGCTCACAGCACTCTGGGCAGTAGTTTGGCTAGCGAAAGTTTTGTAAAGAAATGAAAACAAGTCGCACCACAACAATTTCTCCCACTCGCACAAATGCTTCCAAATATATTTTGAGGTCATGCAGATTAAATTTTGGGAGCATATGCGACCAAAACGGTCGCAATTTCGAGCCCTGCATACTACAGTTTTTTTTATTCGCTTTGGTACTATTTTCACAAGCAAAACTGTTACATTTTCAAAACTCTTAGTACTAATATCACAACTTAATTAATTTTGATTATTAAAAGTGTACTTTTTTCAAACATTGTAGCATATTTTCAATTGTCTTAGTACAATACACACGATCACAAAGTATCCTATTTCTGACTCTAACCTTTAGGCCTCGACTGCCCTTTGAGGATGTTCTCATTTGTAAAACTGTGTTTTGCTATTTGTGAACATATAGCAGGATACAAGGGGGAGGAATTGATCAGCGATATATCAGAAGAAGGGAGACAGATGCATTTAATACAGCATTTTACATTACAATATGCCATGTGATACTGTAAATAGAGGCATTACCATGGTAGAGACTGCACATTACTATAACTCTCCTTTCATCTGAAAAGTGCAGTTACGGTATAGTTTCAGTCATATGTCATACTGCATTGATAAAACTCTGTTCTAGCACAAAACCTTATGGCCATGTCATACCTTCATCATAGCTATTGATACAGTATCATACTGTATGAATGTCCATACACTTGTCTGAAAGTTTCTAGTTGAGTCTTGAGACCTTGGGTGCATCTCAGACAGCTCCCAAGCTCATGAATTGGTACCTTGTGTACATGAGTCCAGGCAATGGTAAAAAACCCCGGCTTACTGCGCATTAGGATAATGATTACTCGATTTCCGGCAGCATGAGTAAGTACAACATCACTTTACATCGTTGTAGAATGTCAACGCTGGTATTAAAGGGGTGCTATTATGCTCTTTTACAAAGTCTTGATTTTGTTTTGGGGGTGTACTAGAACATGCTCTCATGCTTGGTTCGAAAAACACATTATTTTTCACATAATTTACATTTATTACAATACCTTTCTCCCCAGCCTGGCACAAATGGCTTGATTAGTTCCGGGTTTGATGAAGGCCCGCCTTCCAAAAAACGAAATGTGTTGTGATTGGTTAGCTGTTCCAGTGCGTTGTGATTAGCGAACAGCTTAGATGGCGTTTTACTAATTCTAATGCTTACATTTCCTTATTCCTTAAGCAGCTACAGAAAACAAGCAAAGAACATAATCACTGATTAGCCTAGCCTAGTTTAGTACGGTCACTCTAGTCAATCAGCCGCACACCCGCATGTTTCGACCCTCTATATTGCACACGTCTGTGGCGTGGCTCAGACACGGCCACCGGAGCTGATCGCGGCCACTCTAGTCGATGCTTGTGTATATACCCCCCGCACTACGGCTCACTGAGGCATCGCAGAACTGGCTCTCCACGCTGCATCGCTAAAGTTAGGCTAATCCCCCAGCTCGTCCCTACCCACTCCCCAACCATTCAAATTTACGTAGGCAGGATGTATTTTAATGAAATTCTAATGGGCCGCATTGTGACATCATTACATCCGGAAAACAAATGCTGTAGTCCAAAGGATGCGTTCGTTGTAGTTCTTGAAAAGGGATTGCAAGGGATGTAAAAACAAAATATGTCCCTTTGGAGTGGACTTTTAGATTTGTAACTTTGTAGATCAAAGACATTTTTATGCCCAAACATACACACCACACACTAACTAAAATTCAAAAAGTGAAAAAGCATAATAGGACTCCTTTAATCAGTAACAGGTTGGAGCTATCTTTTTTAATAACAAATTTTATACTCTTTAAACACATTGTTCTGTTACATATACTTAAAACATTTCAGTCTGTCTAGAGTTGTGTTTATGCTAACATATTAATAAAAAAGGGGTTTTGTCTTTTTAAATTGTATGTGTCATCATATTTATTGAGTTGCTTTGTGCGTTTTATGTTTTGTGCTTCAGAAATGTGACAACATAGCATCGCTGCTCCCTGGTTTTTGTGGTGTGGGATTTTTCAGACAGCGAATGTTTCAGTGTACTAGATGGATTTTGTAATTGAGGCTTAATTTATCACGATAATTTCTGGTATTTATTGCGATAACGATATCAATGACGATAATGCAGAAACTCTCATATGCTTTATAGCAGAAGCAGAAGTAGTAGTACTGACGACGGTTCAGGAATCTCTAATCCAGTTATCACTGTAGCTGAATAAAACGCAGACAATAAACATACGATTGCTACAATATATGGTTTGTCTGTGTTCTTCAAGCAATCTTGGGTATTTTTGTAAGGATAAAGTATATTTACAATGCAATGCTAATTGACATAGCCTTTATAATACTATAAAATAGTATGATTTCAGCCTCATTCTGTGATATGAAACCACGACTGATCACAAAAAGTTTTTTCAAACACTCAACTATGTTATGAAATTAATTTGGAGAAAAAGCATGCCAATAAATGATATCTTTGTTGGACAACAGGTTTGTAAACGGCTCATGCACATGCAAAAATGTATCGCACACGTGCTACTAGTACATTTAACGTTATTCAAGGTTCAGACTGATTTTTGTTGCTCTGCACAGTTTTGACCAGACCAGTTGCAGATTAGAGCTCCTCATTTAGCTATATACTAGTTTCACGTACGCCTTCAGCAATGTCACTCCGCACTGTCGCACACAGAAATATGTCAACAACTAGACTTTATCGTTATTATCACGGGAAGACTAATTTGTATCATGGGGAAATTTTTTATCGGTATATCGCAAACGATAGATTTTGCCCATCCCTAACTGAGTCAGCCCATAAAATTATTTAGCCCCCTTGATTAGCCAATTCAGGTGTGTTTAATTAGGGTTGGAAATGAACTCTGCAGGACAGTGACCCTCCAGGAACAGGTTTGGGTACCCCTGCCAAAAACGAATGGAAGACACTCAACGTCTTCAACCCTGATTCTGGAGTGCTACCTACTTGCAGACTTAATTTCCAACCCTGCTCTAACACACCTGTCTACCAGGGTTGGAGCTTGGAGTAGGGTTGGAACTGAACTCTGCAGGATGGTAGCTCTCCAGGAGCAGGGTTGGAGAACTCCGCTGTAAATTTTCTGAAGTGACATATAAAACCTCAGTGGGTCTTGTTTGTCATGTGGCTTAGCAATAAATATAATGAAATTAGGGGCGTAATTGGTTTCCTTCATTAAGACATGGCTAACAGAAATAACCCACATTGCAAATGACACAGAAATGCATGTAAAAGTGTGGTGGAAGCAGAACACAATGACACCCATCTGTCTGTCATCAAATACACAGCCTGGGATGAGGGAATTGAAGACAATTCCCTGCTCCTATTTATTCATCTGTTGTAAATGAAGCAAAGAAATGGTTTGCATTTTTTGATCTGAACAGAATTAGCAGTAACTTAGATCTCTTTGGTGTTTTGTGTTTCAATGAAACTTTGTATGTGTCTTTCTGTTGATGTGTTTGGTTTAGGATGAGGAGGATGAGATTAAACTTGAGATTAACATGCTGAAGAAATACTCCCACCATAGAAACATTGCCACATACTATGGTGCTTTTATCAAGAAGAGTCCTCCTGGACATGATGACCAGCTATGGGTGGGTAATCTGAACATTTAAGTTTTTTAAAGCCTCACTGTGTATTTAAATAAAGTGCATTTTACTGCTGTACTGTAGAAATGTTAATTTGTCTAGATAAAAAAATTTGTCAAGATGAAAAATCCTGACCAGAAAGTTTGTAGCAGTTTTAAAAGCTTGAAGATGAAAGGGTTTTAAGGCCATGCAGTCTTTAAGACAGATAGCTGTGTGGTTGCTATGAGTTTGCTACAGTTTATAGGATGACACTGAAAGACTATTTGCCAGTTTGAATTAAAAGAGCTCATATCTGTGATTCTCCAATGTTCTTATGTTGAGAAATGGCTGGCTCATTTTGCTATACGGATGCTAAATTTGTATAGCAGCAACAGCAGCATGTGAGGTAAAAGTTAATAAGTTTGTATACAATATTAAGAAGTTATAAAGAATAAGACGTTTTAATACAACATTAGAATTTTAATTTTAAGGCCTTTTTTTATGTTGCTTTGATCTTTTTGTCTGTTTCTTTGTCTGTGCAGTTGGTCATGGAGTTTTGTGGTGCTGGCTCCATAACAGACCTTGTTAAGAACACCAAAGGCAACAGTTTGAAAGAAGACTGGATTGCATATATCTCCAGAGAGATTCTGAGAGTGAGTGACAGCAGCAGCTCTCCATTTACAGTCTTTCTCAGGAATTTCCATTTTCATAGAAACATCTCCAGTCTTTTGAATCTATTTCACCTTTCTGCTCACTGAATTCTTTTACTCAAAGTTTGTCCTCAGGGGTGGAAATCTGTGTAATTTCCATAACTTGTCATCTCAAGGTTATTGTGTAGTTACTTTTTCTTCTCAGGGTCTGTCCCATTTGCATGCCCACCATGTCATCCACCGTGACATCAAAGGTCAGAATGTGCTGTTAACAGAGAATGCAGAGGTGAAACTGGGTGAGTCACATTGTCTTCAATTTGCTTTTAATAAATGAAATATTTTTGAACTTTTACTTGCCTCACATTTATTTTACATCAAAAACTGCCATAATTTTAGAAATTGTATATTAAAAAAATCTGAAGATTTGATTTCTCAAGTAATGACCCCTTCACCTCATCAGTCGATTTGCATCTAATTAGAGCCTTTATTTTCAAGGGTTTGCAAGCACAGCTACAGATGTCAGTCTTTAGTTTTTGTGTATGTATTGCTATAATCTTGTTACTTGCCATTGCATTCCTGTTTTAATCACATCACTGTGTCCTATTTTACAGTTGACTTTGGTGTGAGTGCTCAGTTGGACAGGACAGTTGGCAGGAGAAACACATTCATTGGCACTCCTTATTGGATGGCGCCAGAGGTCATTGCCTGTGATGAGAACCCAGAAGCGACATATGACTATAGAGTAAGAGCCTCTCTTGATCATCTTGTACTGTTGCAGTATAGTCCTTCTTTTCAGACCTTACTGTAGAAATATTTCTCTGTCCCCATACATCTGTGTCCTTAACATTGTAGACGCTGTAACAAGAACGCCATTTCCTTACAGCGTTTATTCACAGGGTGAATTTTACATTTTACATTCTCGCTGTAATAAGCGCCCTAATACATTTAAAATTGCAGTGCTGCAGGAAAGAAAGAAAAACCCATAGCTATTGTCTGTAAACTTTCAGATACTTAAAGAACACTTATTTTAACTAAGTGATTGTTTTAAAAAGCAGCATGCTTATATAATAAAAAAAAAACAAAATAAATTTGATATAAAATATATATGAAAATGTAGCCATTTGCAGTAATATTGAAAACCGACAATGTGATGCATCGTGATATTTGTTGATAATGAAATTTGTAAATGAATTGAATCGTGAAACCACACCTACTTTTAAGATGGCAATATTGACATACAGACATTCCAACTATAAACAAAAAGCATAGCATTGTTTTTTTTTTTTTTTGCCTTCATTATTAACGGACAGTATAAGGCCTTAAATGCTTCACGTCATTGAATGAATGCATACATATGCACTAAACGTTTGTACTTCTAAACAGTCCAGCAGTTGAATTTGCATTAGGCGTGTAGGAGGTTTTGGGTTCTAATCTGCCCACGTCTCACTTTTTTTCCCCCTTATTAAAATCGGACATGTTAATCAGTAATCGTATATGCAGAGCAGGGACACAATTTGTGTTTTGTTTTGTAATTAAACATGGAGACTATCTATTTATTTTTGATTAAAGCGATAGATTGAAGAGCTGGTGTGTGAGACACGAGACCGTTCCCTGGTATGATGATATCCAATGTATTTTTCTATGAGCGATTATGAGGTTACCAAGCTTAGCTTTTTTTTTTTAAATACCAGAGCTTGTCACCCACTACAACTAACTCGGCGACAAGCCTGAGTGTGAACTGATATTAGGTTAATATTGTAGACCTTCCAATGTGTTGGGTTTTGCGCAATATGACATTAAGTGGCAGATCAGTGGGCTTGCTGCGGTTGAATATCTAAATACAAGACGGCCTTAGTTTCAGACGAAACCTTTGAACCAAACTCATAATAAACAAAGTCTTGTGACCTTGTGTACACACATCTATCCTTAATAGTACAATTTTGGCTGTATTATTTGTTTCCCCTTCAAAAAATTGCTCTTGAGAAATTTTTATGTTTATTGTCCCCCTCTACTGTTAGAAGAAATTTACACCCTTGCACAACAGCAGCAGAGAACGGTTGTCAGTCCTGTATTTTAGTCCTTAATACGGTTACGTTCCCACACAGTAGGGTTATTTACGGGCGTGACAACAGTATTCTGTAACTGAACTCTGAACATGCATTGTATGAACGGAACAGGACTGAACAACTAGTTGTACGTCACATCGGATGAACTCGCAGCTCTAATAGACTCTTGTCATGTCAGAAAGTGATAAGACTTCCAGTTTTATGGGCGTCGCCATCTTTGATATTACTTTGGTCACTGTCGCTATGGCTCCTGATAAAGAGTATGGGCTCGACTGCCGTTGCATGAGCATACAGACAGTATTCAAAAAGCTGCTGTAAGCTGCTGTATGAACAGGACATTTCGAAACTTGCACCTGTAAGTAAATGCGGTTGTCGATCCCAAACACCAGAGATGGCAAAAGTACACACATCCTTCACTCAAGTAGAAGTACAGATACTCATGTTTAAAAATACTCTGGTAAAAGTAGAAGTACTGACTACACTTTTTTTAAAGTAAATAAATATGGGCTCAGACATGTCCTTAAGTAAAAAGTACCCATTACTACTACTACTACTACTACTACTACTGTTAGTGTCACGCTGGTAACTGGACCTCACATCATATTGACATATTAATACAAAATAACTTGCATTTAAAATTTGTTAACTAATGAATGTATCAAGGCTAAACAACCACCATATAGAACAGGGCCAGACTGGGACAAAATTTCTGGCCAGGAAATCTCACTCATCCAGGCCATTCCATACACCCACAATATGAAGAGTTCAGATGCAAAACCAGCTAAATCCATCTAACGTCTTTCTTTAAAAAATGCATTTTTATCAGGCTCAGATGTATAGGTTTCTATGTAAGTACCGGTACTTCTGACTGGGCTGAGGCTGGTATTTTAGCGAGTCTGCAGAAAAAGTATTTGATTGACGTATAGTATGTGTCGAGAGTCATTTTTGACCGAGATGGCTTTTAGCTGGTTTTGCATCTGAACTCTTCATATATTTATTTATTTATTTATTTATTTATATATATTTTAAATTTTGCCTAACAAAGTGCTGCACAACAGAGATTAACTGTTAAAATTAAAACATGGAAGAAAAATTGATTGTTCCTGAAAAAAAAAAATATATTATTATTAATATTAATATTATTATTATTGTTATTATTATAATTACTCTACAGTAGTAGTAGTAATATATAAACCAGACTTTTATATTGATAGGTTGTCATTAAGAACTTAGATTCTGTGTGTGCATGTGATTATACTTTTTCTCAAATAAAATGGTGAAATGCTGATAAAGTGACTCTTAGAGAAGCTCTGGAGATGTTCATATCCTCATATAGTGAGGTGGCAGACAGAAAACTTTGCAAACATCAACATTTCTATGTATAAGTCCCACAGAAACGCATCCCTCATCAGCCAGTCACTGTGAGCATGGTTATTAAGCTTGTTGACTTCCTCTATAGCAAAAAAGTCAGTCCTCCCTTTCTCTTATCTTAAGATTTCTCCCCATTCTAAGCTGCTTTGTGAAGCGCTGTGAAAACGAAACTCTTGCCTAAGAACTAATACTGCTATTTAGGAGAACTCTTAGTGGTAAGATTTCTACTGAAGTACAGTTTATGTGGTCACACTTGGTTCAGTTGCTCTGAACCGACCTCTTGACGCAAAACAAAGCTGGGTGTGCTGCTAGGTCACCTAGCCTTCTCACAATAACCAGCAATAACCAGTTTCTTCTATGCATGTTAATGTTTTGATTGTGTACTGTAATATTGAGACCCTCTCTCTCTCTCTCTCTCTCTCTCTCTCTCTTTCCAGAGTGACCTGTGGTCCTGTGGTATCACTGCTATAGAAATGGGTGAAGGAGCTCCTCGTAAGTATCCACACATTTCCTGGTCTAGTCTATCCTCTCAATCACTGACTTGGTCATTGAATTCCAGTACAAATGTCTAATTACTAAGACATTAGTTGACTAATAGTATAAATGTTATTACATATATTATAATCTAATTTAACAGGCTGATTAGGGCTGGGCAGTATGATGGTATTTGTCATGACGATGCAGGACTCGTCATTAAGCCTTGACGTGTGCTTGTCCTTCAGACAAGTAAATCAGTCATTTACTTGTCCGAGTAAAAAAGTTGCTTGTCCGTGGCAAAAAAGCCTTTTTTTTGTTTGTTTATTTGTTTGTTTGGCATAAATGTAGTCCATTCTGAAGCAATAGTCTCATCACTGCTCTATGGGGTCTTACTTTAATCAACATATTTGTGATATTTGCAATATTTTCCTAACCTTACTAAATGTACGTGTCATCATTTACGTCAAATTCTTAAATTGTATCAGTACATTCAGTTAGAATAATTAGACTCTTTATGGCTATTACCATTCAAATGAAATCAGTATTAACAAACTCCATCTTTCCACTGAAGAGGAAACACTGAAGCTGCATCGAAAGTACAATTTAGATGTATTTACTCGTACTGTTTAATGAAGATAAGAGGTTCCATAAATGCATTTATGCATTGCAAATGCATAAATAATGAATGCTATAAGATTAATGTTTTATTTATTTATTTTTTTTATTATATTTTTTACATATAAATCTGAAATGTTGGAAAAATGCAATGATACTTCTAAATATGAAACCAAACCACCATTAGGTGGCGGCAATGTTTCCGTAATGTTTCTGTGACTCAGATAGGCTGCACTCAACTGACACAACCTTGATACTGTCTGTTATCAGTCATCATTTACACTTAAAGTAATAAAATCAGAATCATTTTCACCAAAGTTTTGGTGCTGCCATAGTTTTTGTTTGTTATTGATGTTTTAATCAGTTTACTTGTCCGGTCAGGCAAGTAAAATTCTCTTTCACTTGCCCCTTCCACTTCCACAAAATCCAAGCGTTAATGTCGAGCCTTGCAATGGTTTAAAGGGTCTGTTGTTAGAGATTTTGCTATATTGTTAATTTCTCATTATGTAAAGCTGTCTGCATAGCACAGTATTACTTAAAAGTTACACATAAAGACAAAAAGCATCATTGAGAAAATAAAGAGCGAGACGTGTGGTGTTAAAGTTATTATGCGCAATAAGCTGTGGAAAAATAACTCAATGCATTGGAGCTTGCGCTGACTGACACACCTTTGAAGTGCACTCACAGAAAGCCAAATTTCTTGATTAGACAGCATGCCATCGTGAATTCTTTTGTCTTTGTGCTTGAATGGTCAGATACATGCACAATTATATCAAAATGCCTAACGTGGAGTATTAACGAATACACAGTCTGTTTACAAACTGAATGTGTATCTGTATGATAGATCTATTTGCACAGCCATTTTGCATAGAATAACCGGTAAATTATATTAACTTCTACAGAGGCAAGAAAACATGCTTACTATTCGGTATGCTGATGAACCGGAACTGCCTTTATTTGCATATGTCCTTGTATGGAAGACAGGTGGCATATGACATGAGCAGTATGAGGGCACACCCAATACAAACGTTAACACCCCCTCTTGCTGTCATACTGTCAACACTGTGTATCACTATAATAACATAACACATGGATACAGTCTTCCAACTCACTTGTGTTGGATTTACATACCAAACATAAAACTCTTGAATTTTTCTAGTTTAAACTTTGTCACTGGTTTAGTCATGACATCAGCCACCATTTCTTCTGTGGGACAATACACAATTGTCACTTTGCCATCACTCAGTGCTGTTCAAATGAAATGATATCGTACATCGACATGCTTGCATCTTTGGCGACACACTGGGTTCTTTGATAAAGCAATTGCACCTTGGTTATCTTCAAAGATTTGTACGGGCATATACAGACAGGCATTTTCCATACTGTTCAACAACTGTACAAGATACATGCTTTCTTGTGCGGTTACAGCCAGTGCCATATACTCTGCTTCACATGTAGATAAAGCAACTATGGACTGTTTCTTTGACTTCCAAGAGATCAGAGCACCATTTTGAGTAAGACTAAAACAGTTCCCTGTTGTACTACTCCCTGTCATTCAGATCGGACCCCCAGTCGGCATCACTGTATGCCACTGTATACCAAGTTTAAGTTTTTCATCACTTTTCTTGTAACATAGTTCATGATCAATTGTACCTTTCAAGTACCTCATTACATGTTTAACTGTAGACCAGTGTTGTTCGTTTGGGTCTGACAAGTATTGAGACAGTTTACTAACAACCCAACTTAGATCAGGTCTAGTACAAGTCATCAGATAGATCAAACTACCTACTGCCTCGCGGTACCTTTTAAGATCCACATGATCACTATCACTGTTGTAATCGAGCTTTTGCTCACATGGTGTTGACCTGGGTTTACAATCTGTCATACTGAATCTTTCTAGTACCCTCAAAATGTACCTTTATGGTTCATTTTTACGACTCCTTCACTTTGATAGAAATCAATTCCCAGGAAATGTTTGAGTTTTCCCAGATCTTTCATTTTGAATCTTAAGGTCAACATCTTTTTCACGTTATTCAGTAAATCATATCAGCAATAATCAGATCATCTACCCAGATTATTACTGTCACTCTCTCTTTTCCAGTTTGTTTACTGTACACACAGTGGTCAGCTGAATTCTGAACAAAATCATTCTCAATGAGGTAATCATGTAACATTTTGTTCCAATTTCTGCCTGACTGCTTTAAACCATAAAGCGATTTGTTCAGTTTACAGACTAGTTTATCACCCGTGTCTGACTTCACTTCAAATCCTTCCGGCTGCTCCATGTAAATCTCACAATCAATTGGAGCATGCAAGTACGCGGTTTTTACATCCATTTTGTGGAGGTCCAGATCATATTGTGCTGCCATTTGCATTAAGGCTCGTTTCGAAGTGATATTTGCCGTTGGGGAGAAAGTCTCTTTGTAGTCTACACCCATCACTTGACTATTGCCTTTAGCAACAAATCTGGCCTTGAATGACTTGGTCTCATCTGCATTATTTTTGATGGCATAAACCCATCTACCCCCCACTGCATGTTTACCTTCTAGAGTAGTTAGGGTAAATGTATAATTTTCTTGTAGAGAGTTAATTTCCTCTTCCATGGCCTTAGCCCACATCTGTGACTCGTTTGAACTCGTAGCTTCCTTGAATGTTTGTGGTACATCACACACTCTGTAACAGTAGTCAACACTGGTTAGATTCTGATCATCACACTCAACATCAGATACATAATCTGCTAAATATTGGGGAGCTCTCCTATTTCTTTTAGGGTAACGCATACTTTGATCCCCTCCCTCTGTCTGAGCACTACTCTGATTCTCAGTCTCAGTTTGAGGTCCATTAGTCTTTTCTGATTTTTGATCAGCTACGTTCTGTTTTGACTGGGAGGACACACATCTTTCCCCATGAGAATCATCATCTGACATTGAAATGTCAGTCTGTGTCTGATGTTCAGTAACACACTTTGTGATTAATTTTACAAGCCTGTGCTTGAGAACCTTTCCTGTGTCTGGATAATAAACCAGGTATGCAGGGCTGTTTTTGTCATACCCTACAAAAATCCCTTTTTCGCATTGTGCATCCAATTTCTTTTTGTCTTGTTTGTATGCATAGCATGGTGAACCAAATACTCTCATTTTAGAAAGATCAGGTTTCTTCCCTGTCAATGCATAGTATGGGGTTTGGTGTATTCGACTATTGTAGCACCTGTTGCGAATTACTGCAGTGGTCATTACAGCATAGGTCCATAACATCTTGGGCAGATTGCTCTCAAGGAGCATGCACCTTGCCATCTCAAACAAGGTTCTCCAATTTCTCTCAGCAGTCCCATTTTGATGGGGTGAATACGGTGCTGAGGTCTCGTGCCTAATGCTGTTTTTGCTTAACAGTGACTGAAACTCTTTAGCCATTAATTCTGTGCCATTATCTGACCTAACACACTTTAT
The DNA here is from genome assembly GCA_019740295.1 of Labeo calbasu. NCBI lineage: Eukaryota > Metazoa > Chordata > Actinopteri > Cypriniformes > Cyprinidae > Labeo > Labeo calbasu. The sequence goes on from JAHKKF010536183.1 coordinate 17,312, forward strand.
GCTCCCATAAGGTGCTGTATCAGCAATGAATTTTTCAGTGGCCTTTGCAGTGTCACTTTTAGCTTTTAAAAAGTACACAAACACTGCACCTGAGTAGTCATCAGTAAATGCTAAAGCATACTTGAAACCATCTTTAGCCTCTGGGTCGATTGGACCGGCTAAGTCTGTGTGCACTAGTTCAAGTGCAGCCTTAGCTCGTGTATCAGGTTCTCTGTTTCTACTCTGAACAAATTTACCCTGTGTGCAAATTTCACAGCTTAGGTTAGATTTATCAACCTTTCCCTTGATTTTCATTCCTTCAACTACATTCTGCAATTTGGAAACGTCATCATAATTGCAGTGACCAAGGATTTCGTGCCAGGTTTAAATGTCATAACATCCGTTACAACTATCGCTGTCTTCGTTCACAGTGTTCAGATAGTACAGTCTATTGTATTCGTGTATGCAAATTTTAGTACCGTCCTTCTGAACGAGTTCGTCTTGTCCTTGTTGAAAATTAATCGAGGCGCCGTTTGTTGTTGCGGCTTTAACAGAGAAAATGTTCTGCGGATACGATGGGATCTATAATGCATTCCTCAGCGTCGTCCTCACCTGATGTCCCGCGCTGTCAATCAGGTACACCTCCATTATGATTACCGCATCACCTCTCCTCAGTGCTACTCCGCTCGCTCTGGTCCCCTCTGCCAACTCGATATAGTGTTTCTCTGGCTGGAATTCGTCGTCAAACCTTTTGAATTTTCCAAGATCCGTAAAGATATGCGATGTCGCATCTGTATCGACCATCAGCCCCTTATGCTGTATCTCGTAGGATTTGAAGTCACTTTCTTTTAAAGACAAAGGTGTGTTCGTCATTGGCTTGTTTAACATTGTCTCTCTTTTTGCGTCTGCAGTTTTCATCTTTGTGCGTTGAGCTTTTGCAGTAATTACACCACTGTCTTTTTCGATTTGGGGACGGGCACGCACGAGCTTTATGACCTTTTTGGCCGCAGTTGTAGCACGTACTGTCCGAACATGCGAGCCGTTCTCTCCCCTTCCATTCCGGGGTCGAGACACTCGCCCTCATCACATTATCTTCACTGGCGCTGTTGTGAAAGTTTTCCGTGCTTTCAAAATTCCTCAACTTGGTTTTAAACTCTGCAAACGTTATGTCTCCATCACTTTGTGTGATATGTATGGCGAACGGTTTAAATGAGTCCGGCAAACCTTTCAATATCATCGCAATTAAAAGTCCATCACTAAGCGTCTCTTCGGCAATATTTAGTGCTGTAATTGCGGTTTCTGCTCGAATAATATAATCAGTGACACTTTCATTAGCCGTTTTTTGCAGGGACGTTAACTCTGTGTACAGGCTAATAACTCTCGGCTTTTCTTTACCAGCATAGTAGGCCCTCAAAATCTGCAGAGCTTTCCTACCGTCGTCCGCGGCATCTCTCATGACAAGTGAAATACTTTTGTCATCAAGGTACTGAATCAGTTCAGCATATGCTTCCTCGTTTTTGTTGGTAGCATCTTCATCATCAGCACGAGGGGGTTCTCTGATAACACCGTGTCTTTCAGTCCTAACAAACGCATGTAGCCTAGAAACTTAGTTTTCATCTCCGTTGAAATACAGTCTGTTCTATCGGTTACCCGCATCTCTCCTGTTGGCGCAGCCATTTTGCGTAGGATAACCGGTAAATTATATTAACTTCTACGGAGGCAAGAAAACATGCTTACTACTCGGTATGCTGATGAACCGGAACTGCCTTTATTTGCATATGTTCTTATATGAAAGACAGGTCGCATATGACATGAGCAGTATGAGGGCACACCCAATACAAATGTTAACAAGATCCATGTGGTCTTAAAGGGACAGCAGCCTTTTTTACCCGCTGCTGTTTGTCATTAAGGTTAATCAATCAACAAACACAGATCATCACCTATTGCTCTTGACTGAATTACTTTTTTGATTCAATCACTTGCAGACTATGCTTTATTTTAGTTTACTCTTGATTATTACATTTATGTAGTATATCTAGCTGAAACTTAAAGTTTAATTGTAGGCATGTGACAAGATCTTCATTAAATCGTTGAAAGATCGCAATCTTATTCCTAAACGACAACGATTCAGCTGTGTCTATTAGACCGTTTTACATCGCGCTGCTCACACTCCACTGACGTTTAAGATGTGAAAAAAACTGTGTTAAAGACATCAAAATTTGCATTCATGCTTCTGCTGATCCAAAAAGAGCAACACAAACAGTCTTTTCAACCACATAATGATCATTATTTTTGTGTTACAGACATTTAAATAACAGAAGTACTGGGCTAAATGTTTATAGTTTGGGTATAAACACGTATTGTCCACAGTAGCGATCAAAACGAAAGTATCTTAACATTTGTGTTTTGTAACGCTTATCCACTTCCGCCAGGAGGTGGCGACAACTGCCCGTTTAAAAAAAGTATTTATCATTGAATCATTTATTCAGGAGATTCCAATAGTGAAACAAGTCTTTATTAATTGAGGCACTGACTCATTTTTTTTACAATTTTGTTCCAATATATATATATTTTTAAGGAATGAACGTTCTGTTAGAACCACTAGTAAATTACGTTATTTTGTTTAGATTAATCTAATCTTTCTTTTCTTCAGAATTGTAATCTCTAATTTATAAAAAAAAAAAAAAAGTGATTTTCAATTTATCCAGAATCATGCAGCTTTAGTTTACATGTTTATTACTGCATGTAATTCATTAAAATAGAAGTTTAACTTAATAAATTACAAGTACAAGTTTTCAGTTAAATAAAATACTATTTTTTGCTATATATTTCATAATTTAGGATTTCTTTACAAAAGTTTCAAAATCTCGTCTCGTTCTCGTTCTCGTAAACGCAGTCTCGTGTCTTGTCTCGTCTTGTCTCATGAGATAAGTGTCTCATCACACCCCTATTTATTTGTATCTTTTTGATTTTTGTTATTGATTTGCGTTTTTGTTTCTATTGTATTTGTCCTATTGCGCGTAGTTTGCTTGTTTGTTCTTATTATTAATAACTATAATAATTAAAAAAAGAAAAAAACATTTTGAAATGTATATTATTATTATTATTATTATTATTATTATTATTATTATGAAAATAAAATTTCTTATACCCTGTAACTAGTTTTTGGTAACAATGACTGTACAGCTAATTAAATGTCTTTCTGAAAAAAAAAAAAAAAAAAAAAAAAAAATTTGTAGTAAACAAAAACTTCATAAAACATTGGCATTGTAAAGACTATCATTCACAGTCTTGTTTGTGTCCTCGTTATGTTCAGTATGGTGTCTAACCTGATTAAGGTCTATAAGCACATAAAGGCAATAAAGTATTCCCTGTGCCTGCAGTGTTTTCTGAAGCAATCCAATCGCTTTTTTTTTTTTTTGTCACTAGTCTTCATACATTATGTCAGTTCACAGTATATCATTACATCTTTATATCGTTATGTGTCTGTTACAATGACCTTTTTTTTTATCCTGAGTGCAGTGTTTCATATTTTCTGTTTCTCGCCAATTCTGGCTAAAGCTGCACTTGAGTGTGTTTTTTTTTTTTTTGTTGTTTTGTTTTGTTTTGTTGTTGTGCTGATGGGCAATATTTTGTCTTTTTCCCTGTCTCTTTCTGCAGCTCTATGTGACATGCATCCAATGCGTGCCCTTTTCCTCATTCCCAGAAATCCTCCTCCGCGTCTCAAATCAAAGAAGTGGTAAGTTGAGTGATTTCCTCTCCGTATTTGCCGTTTTTTTTCTGTCTTTTTTTTTTTTTTTTTTTATATGATTAATTATTATTATAAATAATATTATTATTTTTGATATATAAATTCCTCAGTCACGCTCATTACAGAAGAGCCACNCCTCCTCCGCGTCTCAAATCAAAGAAGTGGTAAGTTGAGTGATTTCCTCTCCGTATTTGCCGTTTTTTTTCTGTCTTTTTTTTTTTTTTTTTATATGATTAATTATTATTATAAATAATATTATTATTTTTGATATATAAATTCCTCAGTCACGCTCATTACAGAAGAGCCACACTGGTAATGTCAGATGTTACCAGGATTTTTTCATCACAAAACCCCTCTCTCAGTTATAATCATAAAACCCATTCTTTAGTTTTTTTGGCAACACTTACAATGTAAAATGTCCAGTGAGTGACACTGTATGTGAATCTGTCAGTGTTTTATTGCACTGGTTGTTTGTATGTATCGTTGCTGGTCAGAAATTAAATATCTGGTGAATGGAGCTAAAACAGTAATTCTCTATCAAATTTGACAGTAGCATACCACCTACACTACCCTAAACCCTAAACCTAACCAGTAACAATAACCAGATAAAAACACATTTCCTGAAGCAACCATGCCATTTCTTTCTTTTATAAGACTTTTGAGATATTTTATCAAGACTTCCTGTAAAATATTAGTTTACAACGGGCATGATTACTACGTCCGCCTTTACAATGCCATTAGTACCACCTCAATTCTGTACCTACTCGAACTCACCCGCTATCAAATGCTCCTGCGTGTTTTTTTTTTTGTGTGTGCGTGCTCTGGCTTCGACTTACTAAATTGTTTTCGCAAGTTTACATAGTTCTACACATTTGCAGGTCTTCCCATTATAACAAAATTAAAAAGAAAACATACACAAGTACTGTAAGTAAGAGATTGCGTAGTTTTCACGTGAGTAAGCTTGGTCAGTTGCGCTGATAAGGGAAGTGCCCTTTGCTTCGTTTCTCTGCATAAAACATGCACAATAAGAAAACAAGAAAAGTTTTGTTTGTCTAATAAGAGGATCAAACATCCACATATACTCTTTTCGGGAATGACAAACCCGAGTGCAAAAAATTACGTGAGTGAATTCAGTGTTTCCCATACATTGATTTATTTATTTTATACTGTGGACCCGCCACAGTATCAAAACTGACTGCCATAAAAAATGTTTTAAAAGGCTTTGACTTCATTGAGTAAACATGAGCACATGTTTCAAAATCAAGACGTTGCAGCGGTTGTTTTTATGACCAACGGACAGGTAGAGAAAGGGGTTTGAGTGACTAATAATCAATGTCTGATAATGTCTAAACCATTTGGTGATGTCATTATGATTATTTGGATAGGTCTGCTGAGGTGTTACAGCTGGGGGAAGGGTAACGTCCTGCATCCTCTGTTCTTGATCTGATCAGAGGATGTCACCTCTGAGTACTGTGTCAATATCTCTAAGGCCCACCTACTAAA